>JANHGC010006422.1:171064-187424 GCA_027560395.1 Boaedon fuliginosus | reverse complement strand
CAGAGTCAGCTTATTGCCCCCAACAATTTGGGTCCTCATTTCACCAACCTTAGAAAGGATGGAAGGCTGAGTCAACCTTGAGCCTGGGGATTTGATCTGTTATTCTGCTGAACAAGTCAGCAGAGACTGCAGTGCTGCATTTAACCACTGCGCCACTGAGGCTCTTCTGGATGACCCATTTTGTGACTGCAATGTGCAGGTTCCATTATGGTTGTAAGACGAGGGCCACCTGTACCACTTTCACCTTCAGTTTTAATACATTCTGCTCTCTTCAGTTTCTTTCCATATCTCTATCACCTTTCAACCCATTATTCACCCCTCTTTTTCTCACCATCTCCATTCTTAGCTAAGTTCCTCAACAACCTCACATTACTGTATCATCACATTTTTGTATATTTTCTCCTCCCACACTTCTTCACCCTAGTTTTACCAGTCTGTGGTCTCTTCCTCCAAATTCAGTCAGGCAAGCAGGCAGTCAACCTACCTAATGTACTTACCCATCCGTCTCTAAAATTTATATTGCCACTTACTCGCTCACACTGACTCAAGGTGGCTTATGAAAATAAAAACACAATATAAAAAATTAAAAATAATAAAATAACTCACCTGGCAACAACACATACTCCTATCAACCATTTAATGGACTATCCTACTATGAATTCCCCAGGCCTGCTGGCAAAACCATGCCTTCAGGGTCTTCCGAAAAGAGTGTCAGAGTAGGGGCCAGTCTCATTTCTGGAGGGATGATGTTCCAGACGGAGGGAGCCACCATGGAGAAGGCCTTTCTTCTAGATCCTGCCAGATGTAGCTCTTTAGGAAATGGGACCTGCAACATTCCTTGCCTCCCCACTCTAGTGGGTCAGGTGGATGTGACTGGCAAGAGATGGTCCCTCAGATAACCTGGCCCAAAGCCATGAAGGGTTTTAAAAGTGACAACCAGCACCTTAAATTGCATCTATATCATTCTTCTGTTTACCATTATATTTTCCTCTCCTCTACCAGAGTCCATCCTCCAGATTGAGACCACCTTGACCTGTTTGAGCCTTTCTTTCTCTTAATTTCCCATAATTCCTTCTCAACCATTCTTCCATGGCCTCCACAACATCTACAATAGCTTCCAAATATCCTCTTTGCAGCTAATCTATCGTTCCCCGCTTCCCATGACCCTTTGAGTTATGTCAGTTTCAACCAGCATCCTTCTTCCTTTTTTATTTTCCCTCACCTCTAGTTGGTCTCTGAAAGCCTGCATTTTAGTTTTTCAACTCTGGCATATAAGATATCAGACACTGGCCTCCTACCACCATACAAAATATCAGTCTCCAGCTATCTTCACAGCCAACCTCCAACTGCCACATAATAGCAACCATCAGCCTAGGAGTTGCCCATTACCTCCCCAAAATAATACTGCCAAGGCAGATTACTCTCTCCAGCAGTTGGCCCAAACACTAAAAAAGAATCCTTAAACATGAACTGCCATCATGATACCCAAGGTGCTTTCTTAAAGGGAGGAAAACTCTATTGTTTCTAGAAGCAGTTGAATACAAACAAGAGTAAATGCATATGATGAAATACCTGCAGAGTATAAAGATAGGGAAGCCAAACACAATCTCCCCAGGCCAGATACCATCCAAAGTGATCGTGGGCAATATCCATTGTTTTTAAATACCAAGTTTCATTCCAAAAAAAGTCCAGAATATACAGACCCTGAAAAATAGACACATTATCATTACTTTTTATAAAAAAATAGGCATGTGAACAAATGCTATCTTTGAGGGAGAGAAGCTCAAATTTATCTAGATATAAAATGCAAGTCATGGTTTTTGGGGGATTGCACTTACATAGGGTTAAGGATTAAAATTCTAAATTAATGATTCTATCACCACTTTCATACAGCCTTATAGTTGAAGAACATGATACCCCAATGTCCTCTTTATCCCAAATATGCTTTTTCCAAAAGGCAATTGGACTTTCTTGGTTTTTTTCTATGAAAATGTTTCAAAACTAAAAACTGATGCTGAGTTGTGTATAAAGTACTTCCTCAATTAGCTGTCAGTTAAATTAAATCAATTTGGTTATAATATATATATAAATATGTATATCTAGCTTGAGGTTTCATGTGCATAGTATGCACTTGTACTCACAAACAATTTCCATTAGATTCCATATGCTTATTCCCTTAAGAAAACTGCTTAGGAATGTAGCCTAATATACTTTGAGATGGTTGCAAAATCACCTTGCGCAGGAAAGTATTATCAGATGGTTTACTGCAGATCTCTTGTGCAAGATCAAAGGATTCAAATGAAAGAAGCATCATTTGTAACAGAAAATTACAACAAATTACATGCTACCAATTACATGATTAGAATGCAGCTGTCAAAGTTCCAATGAAACTCCCCATTTCATTTAGCACTCAGATACAGAGTTCATCGAAGTAAAAATTTATTAAGGAAGTCATACTGGCACATCTGGGAAAATCCAAATCTGAGAGTTCTGGGGTTTCCCTTTGCAATTGAAAATTCAAAACCCATCCCGTGCACCCACCAGTCTATCACATGGCCCAATAGACCATCGTCCCAACTGGAGACATTCCTCCAACTTCTCCTTCGCAGCTGCAGGGAAACTTGTCCTTGATTTTATAAGAAGAATGTTGTTATGTCTAAACTTCCACCTCTTCATGAAATCCCCCCTCCCAAATATGAAATCCCCCGTCCCAAATTCCCAGATACTAAGATGTGGCAGCATGGAAGTTTCTGAGTAAAATATGGCTTCCAAAGCTGCCAGCAGTACTGCAGGCTGCTTCTGCTGACTGCCGGCTGCCAGCAGTTTGATTCTAACCAGCTCATGGTTGACTCAACCTTCCATCCTTCTGAGTTCAGTAAAATGAGAACCCAGATTGTTGGGGGCAATATATTGACTCTGTAAAATGCTTAGAAAGGGCTGTAAAGCACTGTGAAGCGGTATATAAGTTTAAGTGCTATTGCTATGTAACTCATTGGCTAGTTTGCATTTGGGTGTTTTATCCTTGGGGTGGACAAGCTTCTACCTTAATATATTCCTGCACATATGTTGTGTTGATTGAAAAATCCTCCTGAGTTTTTCAGATATTCCTGAAATGTATGGAATGACAACGTTGCTCTGTTTGTTGTTCTCTCCCTTGTCTATTATGAAGGAGCGCCTGCTGGATCTTTTTATGGTTTTTATGAAGGCCCAGTTAGGATAGCTACAAGTTCTGAGGGCTTCCTTGATATGTTTTTATTCCTTCTCTTTTCCCTCTTTGCTGATACCTTCAGCCCGATGGTGTAGGACCCAGATTATTCTCAGTTTGTGGTCCAGTAGGTGGTGAGAATCAAGACGTAAATAATGATACGTGTATAGGTTTACTGTGTGCTTCAATGTTGAGGCTTCTGACTTCCTTGATGTGTACTTGCACAATCCAGGAAGGCCAGACTATTTTCCTTAACATTTTCCCATGTAAACTTAGTATTTCTGTTGATGTGTTTGGTGAAGGCTTCTACTTCCTGATTCTAATGAAGGCATCTAATTCCACCTACTTACTGGTATAGATATGTGGATGACACTTCTGTTAAGATTAAAACACAGACAGTGGAAGCCTTGAACAAACACATCAACACTATGGACAGAAACATTAAATTTACATGGGAAGAAGTTAAGGAAAATAGTCTGGCCTTCCTGGATTGTATATATCAAGCCTCAAAACTGAAGAATACAGAAAACCTATATCCAGATCACTATTTACATTTTGATTCTCACCACTCATTGGACCACAAACTGGGAGTAATCAGAATCCCACACCACCAGGTTAAAGGTATGCCTACCAGCAAAGGGGGGAAGAAAGGAACAAAAACATATTAAGGAAACACAATAAACATCATAAAACATTAAAAACACAATTCTAAACTAAAACTATTAAAAACACAATCATACAACCAGGCATACAACCATTCTTACAGGGAAGTCATTCAATGACACTACCTGTCTCTTCTCTACAATGCAGTTGTTTCAGCAGTCCCAAAAAGGTTCCACTCTGTTTGCACAGATTCAAGTGACACTGAGATATAGATAAACCCCCAAGTGGCTTCAGCTACTCTCAGAGAGCTAACAAGCAACCCTAAAAGACTGCGAAGAAAATAAATCCTTTCATTCTCCTCACTTAAAACTAAAGAAGATTCTTGGATGAGGAGCAAAATGTTTTCAAATAAAAACTAAGAAAATCCAGTTGCCTTTTGGAAAAAACACTTTTGGGACAATTGTGACCTAGATGTTTGAGAATCTCCATAGACAATGTTCTCTTTAATTTTAATTTTTTATTGTAATGTTAATGCTTAATTATACACTGTTCCAATGCAGAAACATTCCAAACACAACCTTCAAATATAATGAGTTATAAATCAGAGATTTTAATGTTTTCATCATGGTATGAGTGGAAAAAAATCATTTCAAACAGCACAGATTACCTATCTCAATCTCAATTCTTATGCAAGAATATTGTTTTGTGAACTCTTGGATAAAATTTTGCTATTCTCCCATGAAAACCTATGAGATTTTGAGATTGAAATCAACACCATATTGAGATAACTCCAATAATTTTTGGTCATTATTTTGTGAAGAATAGCTTGTAAGTGGTGGCACTGATATACAGAAGAATTTTGTGGAACTATAGTCATGAAAGAGTTAAGAGACTGATTAAATTGCAGCCAGGTGTAAAAGTGATGTATCAGCAATTGTTGTTGATAGCATTTAATTTTAATCCATGTGTTAATGTTTACCTGTAAGACATTAAGTAGCAGCATAGAATTAGTGACTTGTCCATATAATTCCTGTTGTTTTGCAGCATAGGATAAATTAATTAAAGTCCATCCTACAATTCCAGGTCGGCCATTAAAAAACAATTTAAAATCAAACCACTTTCCCAAGCGTGGATTAAATTCAATTCCCATCATGAAGTCGTAGAAGAAATTGCCAGTGAATTTGCTAAAATAGAATATTAAGAGGATAAACAAAACTTTACTATACATTAATTTGAAAACCAAATGAAATTGCAAGAATACTTAAAAATACATCATTACTGATTAGCCTATTGCAAATAACTGACATTAATTACAATGCTATTTATTTTCATTTCAAATATTTATAACCTGCTCAGTGTAATGGGAAGACAGAATAACCCTTGAGAAACAAGACAGCAATACAAATGTCAGATAAAAAAAATCTGAGTCTGAGGCAGAAATATAATTTGAGAAAACATCTTGGATTTGACCCACCCTAGTTCTTTTCAGGACAAAAACAGGGAGGGGGTACCATATTCAGACTTGCAAGGTTCTGTTACTGTAACCTTATAATAAAAGTAGCATTAGTGCTCATAACTTCCAGACGAGAGCTGATGTTCATTACCAAAAGAATCTTCAACTGACCCCCAAAAGGAGGATAATATCAGTATTGACCTGGCTCCAGGGTAAATACAAGTAGTCTTTGATTTACAAGTGCCCATTCAAACTATGACAAAGCCCCCCAAAAGTACTTATCACCAAGTTCAAAGTTCTAATTGTTCCCCCCGTCACATGACCACATTTCAAGTGCTTGGCAAGCAGCCTGCATGTATGGCTGTTTACAGAATCCTGGTGTCATATGACCACAATTTATAGTGTTTTTGTTAAAACCTGATGTTTACTTACAGTTTTCAGCAAAAATGCTCCATAGTGAATGGGTTTGCTTAATAAGCACAGTAGTCATTTTATGACTGTGGCACTTGCTTAATGACCACTTCAAAAATGTTATAAAATTGGATCGGTCACATGGGTGACCCACTTTAAGATGGTCATAGTTTCTGACTGTTATGGGCAGGTTCCAAGATGATTGTAAATTAAGGACTACTTATGAAGACTTTACAGAATTTAACAGCTGGACAGGTAGACACTGAGAAACACTCCCTAAACTATTGGTCCTAATACTATTTGATGTGATGGTAATCCAAATGGGAGGTTATCAGAGGATGAAGCCAGCCCACCCCTATCCAGAAAGGTTACATTTTTCAGGATTAGGTAGATAAAGCTAGATAAATGCATTGTGCTATTGTGATACTGATAGAGGTAAATCCAAGTATATAATACAGGTATACATCTGCTCTTTTGGGAGCGGTACAACTCTTCCCAGGGTGGAGAACCTACTTAATTTCTGGCTTCACAAGGTATCAATACATAAAGCTTTGCCACGATTCCACTTCAAGATATTGAATTTCATCCAGGACATTATAGCATCTATTCCAATATCTCCAGTCTTATCTGATTCTGAGAATGAAGTAATATAGTTGACTGTCATCAGTATACTAATAAAACGTGATTCTAATCCTCTCATGACCTAGTTATTTTATATAGATGCTAAACAACAAAGATGACAGGAGGAACTCCGAAGCCTAGAAGACTGTACACATAATGTTTTTCTGTGGAACAAAATCTACTTAAGAACATTCTGGTCTAGGTAATTGATTCAGAATGATACTATACCATAGTTACTAATATATGTAGGATCTGTATCAATATAATTGCACCTCTCCATTCTTATTCATGGAGCACATCATCTGTGAGAATGAATAAGTTTCAATGCCAAAACCAGAATGGTATCAATCTTCCCCAAATTTCACACATGCCTCCCTTAGACTTGCGAAATCAGCACTGGGGAGGGGGGTTCCCCAAATTCATTGCTCCCTATTTTGGCTAAAAAAAGGGGGCAAAGGGGACCCCCTCAAAATGGAGCAAAACAGACAATTTCTTTCTGCGCATGCCTGAAACCTCTAATGCGCATGTGCACCCCAATGCTTCCCACTCGCCTTTCCCCTCAGTCCCACACACGACAGGAGGACAACAGGAGGAGGATGAGTACCACCCTCTGTTCCATCCCCCTCGCTTCCTTGCCCTCCCCCCCCACCATGCCTTTTGCATGGAGCCAACTCTGGCACGCGGATCCGGTGTGGCTCTTCCCTCACCAGGGTGCTCCTTCCGCTCTCCAGGGCCCGCCTGAGCAAAGCCACATGGTGCTGGCAGGAATCCAACATGCCAGCCCACCCTCCGGTGTTCACCACCCACCCAGCATCTGTTTTTCACCGGAGGCAGCAGCAGCAGCAGCAGCAGCAGGCTGCCTCATCTGGGCTGAAGCAGTTCTTTGTCACCCACCTGGCCTCCGCTGTTTGACGTGCCAGTAGCAGCAGCCCACCTCCTCCGGACTGGCCCAGGGAGGCCCTCAGCAGTGCCTGATCAAAGCCACGCGGTGCTCAGGCAGACCCTTGAGGGCAGAGAGAGTGCCCAGGTGCGCTGCTGAGTGTCTCCCCAGGCCAGCCTGGAGAACACGGCCCGCCGCTACTGGCACGCCAAACAGTGGAGCCTGGGTGGGTGACAAAGAGCCACTTCAGCCCACATGACTTGGCCTGCTCCTGCTGCCACCTGCGCAGAAAAATGGATCCTGGGTAGGCATTGAGGCCCGGAGGGCTGGCGGGCATGTTGGGTTCCTGCCAGTGGCCTGGACACAAAGGTTCTGTTTGTCCACTGGAACTGGCCGCGTCGTGAACAGTGGAGCCTGGCTGGCCATGTTGGCCTCCTGCCAGGCGGGAGACAAGTTGCCGCCTCAGCCACGACACCTGGGAAGACTTGGGTGCTGGGCAGAAAGGCGCTCTGGCCGCTCCGCCATAGCACCACTTAGCAAAGGGACGAAGGAACAGACAGGCCAAGAGAACTGAGGGTGCAAGGATGGATCAGGGGGAATGAAGAAACATGGGGGAAATAAGGAAGCAGGGATGGAGGAAGGAACAAAGGGGAGGAGAAGTGAGGGAGATAAGGAAGGAGGGAGGGAGGCGGAAGGAAGATGGCAGTCCAATAAAAAAACCTCGAGCAGGGCCGAGTAATCAGCTAGTAATCATATCCTTCAAGAATGCATGAAGCTGAAAAGTAATCACCTTCTCAAGGACCTTACTCAAAAAGAGGATACTGGAAATAGGATACTAGTTCCAGGCATATCTTCTTCAAGAGTTTTACTTGATGTGTTTTACTGTAGGTTTGAGAGAAAACTACTGCCACACATCTCCACAATCCCCCATCTCAGACTCAGCAACAAGAGCCAAGCCTCCTAAAACCTACCCCATCCCACTGGGCCCACCACCTCTGGTAATTACAGAGAATGAGGTGCAAGGTCTATTTCACAGACAAAAGCCGGGAAAAGCACCAGGCCCAGACAAGATAACTCCTTCTTGCTTAAAAGCTTGTGCTGACCAACTGGCCCCCATCTTCACCCGCATCTTTAATAAATCACTAGAGATGTGCTATGTTCCTTCTTGCTTCAAATGCTCTACTATCATCCCAGTGCTGAAGACACCTTCCATCAAGGAACTGAATGCTTTCAGACCGGTTGCTCTAACATCTGTAGTGATGAAGACCTTTGAAAGGCTAGTGCTGGCCCACCTGAAAACCATCACACATCCCCTTGCAATTTGCCTACCGAGCAAATAAATCAACAGATAATGCTGTTAATATGATTATGCACTACATCCTACAACATCTTGAATCTCCAAAGACCTATTCAAGGGACCTCTTTGTAGACTTCAGCCCAGCATTCAATACCATCATTCCAGATATTCTTGTAACTAAACTAAATCATTTAACTGTACCTGACCACTTGTAAATGGATCATAAGCTTCCTAACAGACAGAAAGCAGCAGGTGAAGCTAGGCAAAATCATATCAGTTACCTGTATAATTAGCACAGGAGCCCCACAGGGCTGCGTGCTCTCTACTTCTCTCTATATACCAATGACTGCCTCTCAAAAGATCCTTCTGCTAAAGTACTGAAGTTTGCAGATGATACAACAGTGATTGGGCTCATTCGAGACAACGATGAATCTGCATACAGATGGGAGGTTGTGGTGCAACTAGAAAAATCTTGAACTAAATACACTCAAAGCCATAGAAATGATGGTAGATTTTAGGAGAAACCCTCCTATACTACCACCATTTAGGTTCTTTAATTAAATCAGTCTCCAATTTTATTTCATTTATCCATTATTTAATCTCATTTAATTCTATAAATTCTAAAAATCTTTCTTATTTAATTATACCTCCTTCAAGTTTTCTTATGTTTTATCATATTTCCATTAAAATCCCTTTCTTCATTAAAAATATTTAATATTCCTAAAAAATGTAATACATAATATATATCTACATATTCTAAAAAACCAATTAATGTATACTCAATTTATCTTAAATTCTTTTAACCTTCATCTCTTCTCCTTTTCTTTAAAAAGTCTGTTCCTTTTTTGCTCCCCTCCTGTTTTTCTATTTCACTTTGGCTCCGATCCTGTCCATTTTCTTTGTTTCCTTTTCCGGATCTCCTCGGCATTTTCCTTGCTCCTCTGCTGTTTTTTTCTTTGACTCCTACGTGGCTGCCGCTTATATCCTTCCCATGTTGTTTTTCGCCTCCAGCTCATCCAAGGTTCTTTTTTTTCCGTAAAAAGTACTGCCGAATGTCTCCTCTCTCACCGCCTTCGTTCTCCGCCACTTTCACTATGCGTTTTTTCCATACTCTGCTCTCCGCCCACCTCTCTCTCATCCCCTCCGTATGTTGTTAGTTGCTCTATTTTCCTGCTTGTCCAGTTTCGGTCTCTAATGTCTCCAGCTCTCGGATAGCTTGAGACGTCACTTTTTAAAATTCCACTGCCCCCAAAACCATTTCTTCCACGCTGTTTAAAGGCGAAGCACAATGTTCACGTATCGATGTAATTTCCTCCATTTTAGAAGAGTTTTAAAGGTACAGTTAATGTTTATATTTAATTTTAGTCCAAATCTATGGTCTATTTCAATATCGTTGTTCTTTATTGTATAGCTTTTTTTTCTTTTAAATAGTCTTTTTAGGAGTCACACCAGTCTCTCTTAATCCGGTGGGGTGGGGGGGGCAACTGGAACAGAAACTTTTACCTTTTCACATTGCCTCCATTTAAAGTCGCCGCTGTCTCATTCCTCGCAACTCGATTTCAAGAGTTTTAATTTGGGGTTTTTGGCATTTTAACAGCTTGCCTCACCCAGATTGACAACACATGGATCCTTCTTCTCCCTCCAGCTCTCTCTTTCCCCAGGATGGTTCCTGCTAGATGGTGCCGTCCTGGTTGGTCTCAGCTATGAGGCTTAGATGAGTAGGGAGGGGGTGTACGTACCCCCTCGACCCTCCTCACCATGCTCCTTCGTTTCACCTCCCCTTCTGGAACAGGCAGGCCTGGGGCGAAACTGCGGAGCTCACGTGTTTCACACCCAGAGACGCAGGAAGTCAGATACGGAACCTGTATTTTATGATTCTTGATGAATGTATTTTATTTTTTCTTTATGTACACTGAGAGCATATGCACCAAAGACAAATTCCTTGTGTGTCCAATCACACAATAAAGAATTCTGTTCTGTTCTGTTCTGTTCTATTATATTAATACTGGCAAACAAAGTCGTAAAATGGGGCTCAACTCATTTAACAACTGTCTTGCTTAGCAACAGAAATTTTCCATTGAATTGTGGTCATAAGTTGAAGTTTACACTTCTTTTGCTGTAATAATCTGCAAGTAGGCTTCCTCTGCCTACTTCTAATAGCATGATTGCTAACAGCAGGAAAGAGTAATACAAGCACTGGATCTATATATGTATTAGGGCAGCTTCCACTGTGAAGGTTTGTGTTACACATTCCATTATTTCTGGCTGTTCATGACAATTTGCCACAGCCAACTAACCACAGCCAACTTGCCCCAGCCAACTTGCTGCAGCTAACACGCCAAGGCCCATTTGCTGTTGGAGAACTCAGTTTGCTGTGGGACAAGAGTTACACTAATATCAAAGCAATGGTGGAATAGAATAATTAAAGAAAGTATGCAAAAAGAGAATGCAAAATATTTTTAAATTTATTTTAAAGAATTAAATTGAATTGTTAAATTACCCCACAGCAAGTTGTCTCATGGTGAGTTGACCCATGATGAGTTGGCTATGACAAGTTGGCCACAGTGAATTGGCTGTAGCGAACTGACTGGTGAGTTGGCCCATTCCAATTCAACATGCTGTCTATAGCTAATGAGAATTCTGAAAAATATTAGGTTGGGGAAGGCTGAATTATGTGTTTAAATCTATTGGATGTGGAAAATAACAATTTCCCCTGCTAGTGCCATAAAGTTTATAATTGCAAAGTTACCTGTCTAAGCAAACTTTAAGTATTGGTTCTCCATTTCAGGATCTTCTCCAAAGTTACTGTAAGAAGGAAGAAGCATACAAATGTTTCAGATTTGCAATTCTTTAATTACGTAAAGAAGATAGTGAATTATTCAAAAAGCTGTCATTGTTTCAGGCTTTTTAAAAGTATCTCTGATTCATATTAATAGCACAATACATTTTATTGTGTAAATTTTATTTACATTGCAGTTGCTTAGATCCTTCCTTAATACCAAAATGTTACCTTTCTTCTGCTGAAATACATGTGTTGTTTCAGAGAATAAAATTACCTAAGAAAATATCCAGACGTTACCCAGCCTATGAGCTATATCTCTACGGGGAAGGAATTTCTGCAGAAGAAAACAGAAATCTAATCTTAACAGGGATTCCTATCCTTTTTCTTCCTGGCAATGCTGGAAGTTTTAAGCAAGGTAAGCTATCTCTGAAGGAATAGAAATATCTCCATAGAATACCTAAAGAGGGAATGCCATGAGAATAATAATCTTTACGTGAATCTGTGTTTACCTGGATAATAAATGGCTTGCATTTACAATATTTTATTACATTTATTAATTACATTTTTAAACTGCCACAATTAAAACATTAAAAAAATTCAGAATAACAAAGCCAGGCTATGACCATACCCAAGATGTAATCATGGACCAAATGCTAACCAAAAGAGATCACTTTTGAAATATTTCCAGCTGGGAGCCAGTTGAGTAGGCCACTGGGAATCATTCCAAAAGCAGTGCTAGCTTCTCCTGGACAGCTTGACTTAGCTGGGCAAATTCCATTTAAATTGTGGAGCGGGATGGCTCACATGGTAAGACGCTGGGTCTGTGCCCTGCTGAGGTTGACAGCTCAGTGGCTCAATTCCTGTGAGCAAATAAATAATCCACAGAGGGACAAGAAAGGAGCCTCCCCCAATTGCCTACCAGCATTCAGGTGTCCTGCGGGTGAAGATAACAGCATCCAAAAAAATTCCTTTCACAGAGGCAGCCAATCTCCTTGGTAATCCCTGGCTAACACATGCCATACGCTAAATAAATAAATAAAATCCATTGAAAAAATACAATCTTTCAAATAATTTGGAGCCAAGCCATATACATTATATACACTATCAGGAGCACTGTAAATTGCATTGGGAAATCTGTCTGTAATTAGTGTAGCACCCATAGCACTGGTGTAACGCGTTCCCTCTGGCAAATTCTGGTTAGTAGTTGGCTTGCTGCATTGTGAATGAACTGAAATATCTGAATAGTCAAAAGATCCTGCTGCAAGATCTTTGCAGTAATGTAAACAGATAGTAGCAAGGGGATGAGTCATTATAGTAAGGTCCTCCTTTTCAAGGTAGGGTCCAAAACACCACCCAAATCTGGGAGAAGCCAGCACTGGCTGCAGCTTTCACCTTCTGTTTTAAATGGAGCCACAATCCAGAAGGACCCAAAAGTCATGGGTTTGCTTGTTAGGGGCTGCTAGTCCCTGTCAAGAGACTACTGGAGCAGACAATTATCTCTGTTCGACAACAAGTGTCTTGTTAGGATTCTCAATTTAAGCCTCCAAGCATCAGGATAGGGACTCAATAAATTCTGAGTCTCACCTGGAGTATCAATATACAGTTGTGAATCATTAATGATAACCAACCCCAAATTATTAGATTACCTTTTCCAGAGGCTACAATGTATGAATTAAATAGGAGTGGGAGAAGACTGACTTTCTGACTTTCACAAAGTAGTAGCAACCATGTTAGTCCCCCTCTTCTGACTGGTACCACTACAACATATTACCCCCAATCTCTCACAGGCGGTCCAAAAATATACATGGATGACAATATTGAAGGCCATGGAGAGATCTAATAAGGCATAGGTACTGTAGGTACACTATCTTTATCTTGGGCATGAAAAAAAAATTACTACTATCATTGGTGTCTCTGTTCCACAGTCAGGCCTGTATTCTGACTAAAAGGGTCAGATAATCCATTTTCTTTGGAGTACCATGCATTGAATCCCCATTGAATCCCCATCACAGTCTCAAGGGCCTTTCCTTGGTATTAATTGTTTCACATCTCTGAATCCATAGAACTTGCTAAAATTAGTGAGAGTAGTGTTTCAACTTTTCTAAAGGTTCCATTTCAAAATAATATTGTTGTTCCCAAGGTACACTGCATATTAAGCATGGATTTTTGGAACTTGGAGTTTGAAGACATAAAAATTATAATGAAGGTTTTGTTTTCTGCCTCCTCACTGCGTCTTTTACGGGTCTATTTCACCATCCAAATCCAGGATTTTAATTATCTCTTCTATTAATATATCTTTTTTTCAGTACGTTCTCTTGGATCAATAGCACTGAGAAAGGCAGAAGATATGGATTTCAAATATCATTTTGATGTCTTCAGTGTGAATTTCAATGAGGAACTTGTTGCACTATATGGTGGAAGTCTACAAAAGCAGACGAGATTTGTGCATGAGTGTATTAAAATAATTCTTAAATTATATAAGGTATGGAGATAAACAGAATGTATATTAACTTTTTACTGTTTTGTGCCATTATCCCCATGGTGCAGAAATATGGAAGATGGCCTTGATGAACAGAGAGAAGATGCATTACCATACAGTGATCAGATATATGTGGCTTGAGCCCATACCAAGAAAGTAATTTAAGAAGACATCTTAGAAAGGTCCTACCCCCAATTCACCTGAAGATAAAAGAGGGAGCATAGGAAGCAGATTCAAAGGTGCAAGATTCTGTTATTATAGCAGGGGTGTCAAACTAGTGGCCCGTGGTCCGGATGCATCACATGCTGGCCATGCCCACCCCAGCTCCACAAATAGGAAAGATGTTGCAAAATGTCACATGATGGCAACGTGACGTGGCGAGTTTGACACCCATGTATTATAGCTATTCTAATGAAGATAGCTTTAGGCAACAGTGTCTGTTCCTTAGTTTGGTCTATCTTAAAGGATTGACATATTAACTGTTAAATGGGAAAGGACTTGTGCTTTTGTATGTTTTCATTGTGCCTGATGTGAGATTATTTTTCTTTATTTTTTGAAGGGTCATGAATTTGCTCCCCGCAGTGTTGCAGTAGTAGGTCATTCCATGGGTGGTCTTGTTGCAAGAGCACTAGTGATTCTTAAACATTTTAAGCCAGAACTTCTCAATATTCTTATTACTCAAGCGACACCTCATGTTGCACCTGTGTTGCCTTTAGATCAGTACCTTGCTGGTAAGTTCACCCCTGAGAATTTTGGGATTGGTCAAGTTTTATTTTGCCTTTTCCCTCTTTTTTGCTTTTGCTTTTGCTTTTTCACTTTTGAGTAACTGAACATGCTTCATTCCCATTGATTTAATGAAAACACTTGGAAATTCTAGATACTTCCTTGTTATACCTTCTGTTATTATACCTACTATTATTAGCAATTTCATCAGAAATGTGTTGTAGAGTAGAATAATGTGGAAGATAATCAGTTTTGAAAGTTTATATAAAGATTTTCTCTCAATATGTACTTGTTTAATCATGGATTGCATATACAGGTAGCAATTTTATGATGAAAATAATTGTACTTAATATGTCCTGGCAGCATCAGTGATAGTCCCTTATGTGCCTGCTATATGATATTCTATTTCTGCATAATGTTTGGCTTGGATCACTAGTGTTGGATTCTGAAAAACCCATGGTACTCCAGAATTCTTCAGATATTATTTTCAGATCCCTCACTTCTGTGGGCAATTGGATGATATTGTTACATATCCATATCCAAGACTCTTAAAAATTAAAGCAAGGGTTATTTGTCTGATGTTGATTTGAAGCAGACTACTAGGAGAGTCTGAGCATGAATATGAAGTTCTTATACACCAAACTAAAGACCATTTCAGGTAGTTTATAATCTACTAGCTGATTACACGATCTTGCTCGTTTTTTTTAAAAGTATATTTGTGCCACAAATGGGCTGCTCCGTGTGTCTTGGGCCCGTCACCACTGGGATAAAACTGGAATTTATATGTATAAGACATGGCACCTCAGAGGTTTGAATAGTGTGCCTCAGTCAGTTTGAAAACTTGCATGTCCTTAATAGGGAGAAGCGTATCTGCACACGCTCAGTAGAGAGTTGCTGCTTGTTTGTTAAGAGTGTCCTCTTTGCCCCCCAAAAAAGGGGTCAAAAAGGGCACCTATTCTTTGGAGACCACGACAGTGCTGATCTTACTATGCTTTTCTACCTATCTGCCAAGTTTGAAGTAATTGGTGCAGAACTGAACGTTTGTATAGAGCACATACAAACACACATCCACACCCCACCTCTCTTTTATAGATATAGATTCTCCCAGAAACGTGATCCATGACAGGCATGCCACAGATGAGGGTTCCGACTAAATACTGTCTACCAGAGAAAGAAAGAGCTATCTGTCAAGAAAATCAAGTGGATGTCCACAGCCAAGACAGCATCAACACGATTTTGAAGCTTGGAAGGCATGAAACAAGCTACTGGATAAAAGCTAAGAGCAAGAGCACTGGTGCTTATAATGTGTTGAATTAAAGCCAAAGGGAAGCCCAGCTGCTGACTGCCCAGAAGCAAAAGGAAAGGTTGAAGCTGCAAAGACATGTCTACCATTGGTCCTTGGAATGTCAGACCATGAACTAAGGCACAGTTGATGTCATAACAGAAATGTCAAGAGTGAATATTCACATTCTGGAAATCTGCAAACTGAAGTGGACTGAAACAGTTCCCTTCACATCACAAAAGCAATAGATCTTCAATTGTGGGTTAAAATCTCATTGAAGAAATAAGACTAGGTATTATTATTATTATTAACAAAATGGTGTCAAAGTCAGTGCTTGGATACAACCCTCCCCCAAATGAGAGATGATCTTAATCTGAGTCAAAGGTACACCAATTTGATAAATGATAAATATGATAAATCCAGTATACTCTAAACCAAGGGTGTCAAACTCAAGGCCTGCAGGCTGAATCCGGCCTGTGGGCTGCTTAGATCCGGCCCACTCGGCCGGCCTGGAAATAGCTTAGGACCGGCCTGTGGTGCCTCTGCTAGTGAAAATGGGGTGTGGGGGAGCCGTTTTCGGCCTGGATGGCCTCCAGCAGCAGGCTTTTGGACAAAAATGGGGGG
>JANHGC010006422.1:92594-112561 GCA_027560395.1 Boaedon fuliginosus | reverse complement strand
GGTATAAAAATGTAATAAATAAATAAATAAATAAATAAATAAATAAATAAATAAATAAATAAATAAATAAATAATAAGATGCACTTTTTCCACCCCCAAAAGTGGATGGAAATGTCTGTGCGTCTTGTTGCACCAGCCCCCACCCTTCGGCCTCTGCCTCCCAGCAATTTGCCTCCTTGCAGCAAATACCAAACAGCCTGGTCAGCTTCAGCACAGCCTGATTTAGCATGAGCTGATTGTCGGTTGGATCTGCCTCCCGGAATACCAACAATCAGCTGTTCCAGGCTGCCACCGCCTATCAGCATACCCCATTTTTGGCATCCACACACCCCATTTTTGGCCTCCATGCACCCCATTTTTGCCCTCCATGTGCCACATTTTAGTCCTCTGCGCATCCTGTGGGAGTATTTCATGCTGTCGTAAACATTTTGATTTATCATACGATTATTTGCTGAATCTATGCATGCTTCAAGATTGGTACTTGGCAAAGAGACCTTTCGTTTTTCAGAGCAGAAGTCATCTGGAGATCAGTAATTCTGTCAGTAGACAGTTCAGTTAATAAAAATATAATGCTGAAAGAAGATTATGGGAAGGGAGTTTTATAGAGTTTTAATTTTAGTATATATTATGTTCTATGGACAACTCATTAAAGTGATATTTGAAAGTTATAATATTCAATGGATTCCTGAAGGTTCTGTTTTGATTTTTCCAGATAACTAAAGCTAGTAATTCTCTCAATTTCTAGTCTTACAGTAAAATAACAAGTGTGCACCTCCCCAGCACTGCAGAGTACAGAATATTGTCCAACAGAGAAGTCTAAGCAATGAAGAATATCAGAAAACAGATAGCTTACTGGTTGTAAAGATCTGATTCCAAATGGACATGCATTATAACATAAATATCTACAGTACCAGTGGTGAGTCCAGCAAAGATATGCTGTCTTCTTCATTGTTCATCTTTATAATCTAAATTATGTCACTTTTAAATGGGGTGTCATGCTTTTGTTTGTTGTTTGGTTTTCCAGTTTTGTGGGTTAAGTTTTGAGTTTAGTCCATTGTGGCTAATTCAAACCACTTACTGGTTAGGAACCTGGGTGCTCAGGGAGCAATAAGGGCAATCACTCTTAAGGAACAATGCAGAGGTGGGTTTCAACCGGTTTGGTTGGTTTTTGTAAAAAAACAAAATAAAAATTGAAAAAATCTTTTTTGGCCCCTCCTACCCACCCACATGCCACAGCTACCTTTATTCGCTCTGTTTGCAGCACACCTGATCAGTGTGGCAGCGTGCCTCAGCTGTTTTTCCACCTAGTGGCTTCTGCAGGAAAACAAACTTCCTGCACCTAGGCGGAAAAACAGCTGAGGTGCACTGCTGTGCCGATCAGCTGCGCTGCAAACATAGTGAATAAAGGTACCTATAGGATACAGGCAGATGGGAGGGCTCCCTCCCCATTCCGCCCCCCAAACTGACCAAACCAGTTTGCTACAACTGGCCTGACCTTAACAAATGGTTCATTTGAACCGGGTTAAACTGGTAGAAACACACCCCTGGAACAAAGTTCTCCTTGGACCTGAAAAATTATAATGTATTAGCCTGTAGTAAGTTTCAAAGGATGAAGTAAATCCAATTGTAAATGTTCTGGAAGGATACAGATTACATAGCTGGACCATAGAATAAATTTGTCTTGGTAGTTGGGGAAACTGCTTATTCTGGGGAAAAAAAGTTGGTTTCTCTCTTTTTCTGAAGGAATAAGTCATACTCAAGAGATTATTTGGCCCAGGTGGCATCTGAGGTAGGAGCATTTATAAGTAGCTAGATTTGATACATCTATTTTATTCTATAATCTATTTTAAATAATCTATTTTATTAGATTATTTTTATTAGATTATTTTATTAGATTATTACTATTCTATGTGGGTTTGTTCTTGAAAGAGACTGGAGTTATAATAGAATGAAGGGGAAAGGACACTGGTTGGCTAGTGGTTGGATTACAATCTTTCCTGAAAAACCTGTACTTGCTAATGAACCAGATTCAAGGTTTTAGTATTGTTATTCAGAGTTGTTCACAATTTTGGGCCTGGTTATTTGAAATTATATCTTTAAATCCAGCAGTTTTCCAGAACCCATGAACCTCAAGAATATTTCAATTCTCTACTCTGGGATTTTCCATCTGTAGCAAAATAAAGAAATTGCCAATATTCCTCGTAGCACTTCTCCTCAGTTTTTAACCACTTCTAAAGTTGATATGTGTTCGTATTTTTTAAAGAAATGTATGTATCCTTTCTACTTTGCTTTCCACAGTCATTATCTATACTTTAAAAAATTGATTGTGTCATTCTTTATTGCATGCTTTTATAACCATTTAAGCCACTTCAAAATTTAAAAAAATTAAAAGGTAGTATATAAATACTATAAACAAACAAATAAATCCCACTTAGTATGCTTTTGTTATGGGCATGCTCAGATTCTGAAATATTTTGGACAGATCTTCAAGAAACTTTCAGTTTGCACTTCTGATATTCCAGAGCATTGCAAATTGTTGCACAATGGCAATGATGAAAGAAAGGACTGTTGGGTTAAGGCAGGGAGAGAAAATGGAGATAACAATTTCAGAAATTAACACTTAACATTAAAGTGTTGCTGCAGTGTGCTTAATGGTCAGGTGAGAAGGAACATTAGCATCATGGGAATAGAATGTGATTTCTTTTATTCTGTTCCAAGCATCACTCATTCTTACAGCTAAAGTACATGTTCTGTGTCATGATGTTACTTTTATAAAACCAAGGCAAAAATGGTGGCTTAATCTGGAGCGAGGTCATACCTTATGGAGTTAACCTTTCTTTATGTTTTGTAAACTTTCCTTCAGCAACATGGGTTTTACATGAATGCATTTTCCACTAGAATCTTTAAGAAATAGATTATATAGTTTGAATTTTAGTAAACAGAATAATTATTGACCATTTTAATATGTAATCACAAAAGCAGGACAATGTTTTAATCTTGTCAGAAATTAGATTGCTACCTTGTCTTAGAACCAGAAGGAGTCTGACAGTACATTTTCAAATTAGTAAATTTTAGGAAAAGGCATAGGCTTCTGCAGCTCATATCAGCCGCATAATATATATTCTTAGATGGATGTAGGATTTAAACTAGACTGAGATGTAGGGAAAGGGAGGAGAAAACAGATTGGTTAGGCAAATGGAGGTCATATGTGAAATACATTACAATATCTTATTAACAATTACTGTATAATACATTAAACACATATTCCAGATCATGGCATATATTAAATTAGAGGAAAAAAACAAATTAAAGCGTGTTAATAGTTATTACTACTCAAACCACTCAAGAAAATGTAACTTTTAAAGTCCTTCATGCATTGGGACTAGATTTCTTGCATCCACTTGTTCCATTAGATCTGGCTGGAGAGATCTACCAGCCTTCTACAGAGAATCATCTGACAGGACATAGGAGAAGAATTTTTTCTGTCATGGTGCCCATCCTCTGGGACCTCTTTCCACCAGGCATCTGATTGCCCCTGACTTTACTGGCCTTTCATAAGGCTTTGAAATCCTGGTTTTGTCATTTATCTTGGGGCTACAGATATATGGCTGAGTCCATATCATAATTGTATTCATTGTTATTGATTGGTTTTTCTTGGTTGCTGTATAGTTTACATTATGCGTTTTTTTAAATCTTATTTTAAGATAAAAATAGAGTTATGAATTTGAGATAAGGGGCCATACAACTTATGATTGTATTAAAGATTGGAATTAATACATTAAGTGAGAGATTGTTGAACTCACATATTAAATCATTTCAGGCATTTTTAGAAGAGCTCAACAAACATTTTTAATATTTTTTTTAAAGATTACAATTATTAATTGATAAAGTACTTATAATCTGTCTCACAAAAAACCTACAGCTGTGTAACCAACCAGTCTTTCCCTCCCTTCCCTCTATCACTCAACCCAATTTAAATCTTCGATGAATCCAATCACTCTGTGCATCTGATGAAGCTGCAGCTCATTAAAAATTATGCTTTTTAATAACATTTGTTAGTGGGGGGAAAATGCTATCAGACCCAATTCTGAGGCTTGGCTACCATAAACTAGCACATTTCTCCTACAATGTCTGTAGCTGATTTCTACAGTATCATCAAATTTTGCTACCTGTACTTAGAAATTATATTCCAAAGGAGCCTGTTTTGACAGGAAATCAGCCAGAAATATTTCAACCTTTGAACTGGACTGGGTTTTCCACTTAGAGATTCACTTAAAAGGACTCTTTTAAATATTGATTTAAAGTTTAGAAGTTTATAAAACAGCCATTCAAGGAGGTGTGAAGTTGGCACTCTACATTCTTGAACTGACTCCCTGTGCTTCTATCATTCAGGTAGTTCCCTTCTATCCTCACCAGATCCTTAATTATTCCTGAAAGTGTTATAAAAGTGAAGGCTGTTGAAAACTATACTGCCCACACCTTCAGATTGCCCCCCTACACACACACACACACACACACACACACACACACACACACACACACACAAGGCTAATGAATCTATATCAATAAAAGAGAGGTCCTGTATGGATGTGTGTTTGTATGTGCTCGATACAAATTTTCAGTTCTGCACCAATCTACCTCAAACTTGGCAGATAGGTAGAAAAGCGTAGTAAGGAAAGCACTGTTGGGATCCCCAAAGGGTAGCTGTCTTTTTTGACCCCTTTCTTGGGGCGCAAAGAGGACACTCTTCAATAACAAGCAGCAACTCCCTACTGAGCATGTGCAGTTTTACCTCTCCCTACTGAGCATGTGCAAACTGACTGAGGCACCATATTCAAACTGAGGCACCATGTTTTAAACATATAAATTCCAGATTTGCCCCAGTGGTGACAGGCCCAAGACACATAGCAGCCCACCCCGCCAGTGGTGGGATTCAAAAATTTCCACTACCGGTTCTGTGGGCATGGCTTAGTGGGTGTGGCTAGGTCATCTGACAGCCTGGTTTGAATGCTGCTTTCTTGTTGGAAGGGAAAGGCTGTGCCAGCCACTTGGGAGGATTTTCACTGCTCTCTCGTGATGCCGGGAGGGAAGGCAGCGAGACTGAAGGCAAAAAGTCCCCCCCCCCTCCGCTCCCTTCAGCATCCCTAGAGTGGCAGTAATGCTGGAAGGGAGACGTGCCTCACAGGGTCCCTCAGAAAGCATCAGCCTGCCAGCTCTTTTATTTATTTGTTTGTTTTGCTTCCCCTGCTTTTTTTTTCTTTCTGTTTTGCTCACCGGCCAGGGGCAGCAGCAGCAGCAGCAACAGGTTGGTTCCAGCAATCCCGCACATGGCCCAGCAGGCTAGGGTCTGGGGAGATGGCGGAGGGAGACCTGGGGGTGGGTTGGAGGAAAGGTGGCAATGGTTCATATTTGCTTCCCCAACACACAGGCAGCTTGGCTGGGAAAGCGGGATTGGTAGGGGAGAGAGGAGAGCAGGTGTCAGATATTCACATTACATTAGGTTTACAAATAAAATGCAGCCAGAAATGAAAAGGGACACACACACACACACACAGGGAGAGAAAAATGCTTCCTTGGATTAAGAAAAACGCCACGAATGATGGCTGGACTTGACAACAAGGCTTGACTTCTGACTTTCCACTTGAAAGCCCAGATCAGGTGCTTGCAAGACTGCGTGGGATCTGCTTGCAATGCTCCTTCACCTACTCTCCTTTTGCCGATCCCTATGCCTCATGGCAACTCACTTAGCAATGTTTTAAGTTCCCGGAGTGCAAACTTTAAACAAACTTAAAGGTGGCTGCCTAGGCTCCCCCCGCCCCGCGCATTTCCTCTGTCTTTGCTTCCCACCATCCAAGCGACTTGGTGTCACCGTCCAATGCTACACATGTCTCTCCAACATGGCCCTGAATGGGAGGCAAGTGCAGCAGTGAGGGGAAAGAGAGAGGATCCTCTTTGTGCCCCCCTTCCTCCAACACCCGCAGGGCCACAGTGGTGAGCATGCTGCGTCCATGGTAGCACTTTTTCAGAGAGTGGAGGGGGCAGGCAGAGAGAAGTTAGTGCTCCAAATGGCGCTACCATGGACACCACATAGAAGCGGCTGGGAAGGCGCGAAAGCCTTCCCAGGCAGCAGTGGCTGCCTAGCCACACACACACACACACACAGTCCTGTAGCCCCATAGAAGTGGCTGGGAAGCTGCACTGCCTGCAATTAAGGCAACCCCTGAAACGCTTTTGCTCGGAGTAAAAGGCTTGGACTGCAGGTCCCCCCCCCCACTTCATTCTGTCCAAGCCTTCTATCTACTCTGAGCAAAAACTCCTCAAAGGGGCAAAAATCACCCCTGCGCTTCAGGGCATTTTTGCTCTAGGTAGATGGGAGGCTTAAACTGAAGGGTTTCCCCTTCATTCTGTCCAAGCCTTCCTTCCACTCCACACAAGAATGTTGCCCACAGCTTTTTTTTGTGGCGAAGTTTGCCTTAAGAGCTGTTGGGGGTAGCGCAGCCCCCCTTAAAGCCCCAGCGCTAAACTGAAGATTGCTTTTTTTAAGCCTGGAGCTTTAAGGGGGGCTGTGGGTGCTATGACCTGAAGCTCATTTTGGGAAAGAGCTAAGGAGTTCTGTCCTTCACCTCCTCCTCAGATCTTTCCTGCAGCGAGCTTCACTTTAGTGCCCGGGCTTTAAGTGCTGGGGCTGGGCACTTCTCTGCAGCACGGAGCATGTCCCACGGCCCAAGGGGAACAAACTGAATGAAGCCTGTTCTTAATGCCAGTAAGGGCCAGGGAAGCGCTGCTGGAGTGATCCACTGGAGGCAGCCCTTCCCAAGTGCTGGTGTTAAGAGCAGGCTTAGTTAAGTTCATTCCTCACAGCCATGGGAGCATGCTCTGCACTGCAGAGAAGGGGGTGGTATTTTTTAGTGACGCTTTGGAGCTGCTGCTGCCGCCAGGGAGTTTGTTTCTTTTCCCTGTGAAACAGACTCTTTCACAGGGAAAACTCCCTAGCAGTGACAGCCCCAAAATGGCGCTAAGAAACACTTTCTTTAAAGCAGCTCGGGCAACCCCCCTCCCAGCATTGCAATAGAGCCATGCAGCCTCGGGAGCTGCTTTAAAGCAGCTCCTGCCACCTCTCTCCCCAGCCGTGCAACAAAGGCTCCAGCAACCCCCCCCCATTGCCTCGCAGCCGTTTTTAAACTGCTGCGAGGCCACTGAGGCCATGCGCTGTCCCAGAGCTTACCTAGCTCAGCCGATGCATGTGGGAAGGTGAGGAGAGGCAGGGCAGGTGGGGCTGAGCTGTTTAGCTCAGCTGAGGCATGGCAGAGCTCTGCAGCACCATCAGCTGAGCTTAAAACCAATTAATTTAGTGAAGAGGGCCGAGATGGGAGCAGGTGGGTGGGGCCAGCCGGGGTGATATTTACCAGTTCGGCGAACCCTGCCAAATTATCACTACCAGTTCCTGAGAACTGATGTGAACCGGCTGAATATCACCACTGCACCCCGCCAAGTAAGGTCGCCTACGATGTGCGAGGGGGCAGCAGGGGCTTAAGAAGGCCTGCAAATGGCTGCGGCTCAGTTCCCCTGTCAAGCCCTGGCTGACTTTCATCAGAGTTGGACTGTCCTTAGCCCAGAGATGGCCTTGCCAGAGCAGAGATGTGGAAGGGAGTGCCAGGGGCTTCAGAAGGCCTGTAAATGCTGTGACACAAATATACTTCTTAAAAAGAAACCCCGAGCAAGGCCAGGTAACCAGCTAGTTACTTATATTTCATGCTCAATTTCAATGGTGGTTTTTTTTTTCTTGCAGAAAAGTCTTAACCACTGTGATCTATTTTTATATCATTGGGTATATAACCTACCTGATTTGCCATCAAAATTCAAACATGAAGAATACTCTGGAGAATTTGGTCTTGAGATCATTTAAACAAACTTTTGCAAGGGGAAAATAGGACTACCATATCCATTGGTGTGACCTAGCTAGAGAGGAAAAAAATCTTTAAGAAAACAGTGGTGCATAGAAATATCTGTAAACAGCTCCCTGCTCTTATGTCTTTATCTGTCCATACAGTCATCAATAGACATCACAGTCTCCTGTTCCAGTTTAGCTTCTGAGTATAGCTGCTGAATTAATGTTTCATGCATGTTTCAAAGACTTCTGAGTAATGAGATTTTGTTGGCATATATTCAGTGTAAACTTGAAAGAAAGGAAAAGCAAACATGAGCAAACACCCTTCTCCTTTCACTACCAGATTCATAGCAACCAGTGTCTGAGGCTTCTGCACACAAATATAGTTTTCATTTAATTAGCTCAGGCATTTCTCAAACATCTTTCAATCTTTGTCTCCAAGAAAAGCATTAGTGATGCATACTAAGAAATGCTTACACAGGTATGGCTATCAACCTTCCTACCTTCATTCACCTGCATACATAGTAGGGAGAATGAAATAGATTGTGATACCAGGATTAACTTGCTATTTAATTCTTTTTCTTTCACCTTAGCCACTGGGCAGACTTATAACAATATTTCAGATTGATTCACAATGATTTCTTTTAGGTCTATAGCCCAGTTTGGCTGAGTATTAGACAATCAAGTCTTCAATTCATTATTTGTCCATTTATATTTGGTGGAAAGGAATACCTCAGACATCTTTGTTAATCTAACTTTCAGGCTTAGAGGCAAGTGGTTCAACTGAATACCTATTTAGAGAAAGCAGACACAATTCTAATGAAACCTGCGTATTTTCTTTTAAGCTTATGCAAATATGAGTCATTTTGGAAGGGGCATTTTCCTTTCTCACACACACACACTCATACACACACAAGCAGATAACCAATAGGTTATATTGAGTGCATGCATTCAAAGCAATGACAAATAGAAAACTATCAACAAATTAATCTTTGTTGTCAGGTAAAAGAACTGGGATCAATTAAGCTAAGGAATTTGCATATAGAAATCTAAATAAATAATTGTCCTAGCTCACTGAGGCAAGAGGCTCCTAAAATGGTCATTTGCATAGCTGCATGCAAGAGCCATGCATCAAACCTCAGAAAACAAATGGCTTTCTGTTGGGGTGGCAGACATTGGAAAACAGCCAGAGATAAGTGAGTTCAGTACATGTCTTCTGATTATCCTGCCCAGAATGTGAGTGGTGAGAAGTAGAAATAGCCAAAAATGATGTTTGTTTTCTTCTTCCATCTCCTGCACTTCCATTTTCCATTCTACATACATACAAATTTATACACATCATATTCCTACACACTTATTTAATTTGCTTTTCAACAGGGGCTCTTTATCACTCTGGTTCTGGAAGGAAAAATCTTGGCCAGCTTAATATAAACAGAAGAAAATGCTTATGCCTATGACAGAGTGTAGATCAGAATTCCCGAATTTTTTCAGCTTTGTGGACTGGTGGGGGGGGAGGGGGAAGGGTTGAGATGTAAGCTAAGAACCTTACAAAAGGTAATGATCCATACCAACACTAACATACTGCATAACATTGTACTTTTCAATGGGTGTGGAAATTCATAGAAATGATGGCTTCCTTAATAAAGGGAGTGTCTGCTACTTAAGCATCAGTTTAGTGGATTGGCTTCCAGCTATCTATATCTATAAAAGAGAGGTGGGGTGCGAATGGGAGTTAGTATATGCTCTATACAAACTTTCAGTTCTGCACCAATCTACCTCAACCTTGGCAGACAGGTAGAAAAGCGTAGTAAGAAAAGCACTGCCTTGGTCTCCAAAGGGCAGGGGGCCTTTTTGACCCCTTTTTGGGGGGGGCAAAGAGGACACTCTTCAATAAGCAGCAACGCCCTACTGAGCACGTGCAAACTAACTGAGCAACTCCCTACTGAGCATGTGCAAACTGACTTGAGGCACCATATTCAAACCTCTGAGGAGCCATGTTTTATATATATAAATTCCAGATTTGCCCCGCGGCGACAGGCCGAAGACACATGGAGCAGCCCACCCTGCCAAGTAAGGTCGCCTACGTTGTGGGAGGCAGTGGCAGGGGCTTAAGAAGGCCCGCAAATGCTGTGGCACAAATATACTTCTTTTAAAAAAAACGAGCAAGGCCGGGTAATCAGCTAGTGAATAAATAAAATGAATAAAAAGAAAGCTAGGCCATGCACCATTGACTGCTTAACAGACAACTTAAAGTACATTTATATACATTAAAATGTACTCCATACCTGAACAGCAGCTTGATGATCCGAAGTAAGTTGAGCATTTTCCTCAGTAGCTTTTTGAAGAGCACCGCTTAGATCTGTGCACTGTTGAGCCAATTGCTCATTAAGTTTCTGAAAAAGAGAACAGATTTTCTGCAGCAATAGACACATTCCCTGACAAGATGACTAGTTTTGGCTTCCACCTTTTAAAAAACAACATACATCTAGTCCTGGGGTTTTGTTCATATATGGGTGATAGGTATTGTTTCTTGTATTTTACCTATAAGAATCTTCCTAGGCTGCTTGCCTTCTTTTGACAATAAACAGATACGATTCCATGGAATGGAAGGGTGTCTGTCTGTCTGTCAATCCTAGGTCTCTTGCAGCTCTGCAACCCGCCTCTCCCCACTTGATCTCTCCTCCTTGCCTGGCTGGCAGCTTCCCAATAGTTCCGGAGCAATGTTTAGTGATGACCATTTCACACCCTTTGACCGGTAAATCTCACATCCCCTATTTTCCCAAGAACTGAAAACTCCTTTCTCAGAAGCAAATTAGGACAACACAAAGAAAAAAATACTCAGATTTTACAGACATTTGTTATTGTGTCCTATATACAGGTAGTCCACATTTAGCAATTACCTCACTTAGCAACCATTTGCAATTTCCATGAAAAGTAAAATTACAACCAATTCTTACATTTACAATCTTCACTGGTCTATAAAGCAAAGGAAAGCTGAATATTAGGTACTGTTTATGGCTTTGGTTAATGACCAAATTGCTGGTCCCAGTTATAGACACTAAAAGAGGACCACCAGTAATTTAAGACAAGCTTGTAATAACGGGAATATTTCCTACCTGCGCCTTACTTGCTACCTCTTGTAAAGTAAATATTTTTGACCGAAACTTTGTATTCTTTTCTTGTGCCGTGTTCAAAGATACCTGGGTAGTCTAGATGAAAATAAGGTTAATTGTCTTTAGAAAAAAAATATTTTAAAACAAGCAAGGGATAGTGGATTGCAAACCAGAATCATCAACATATCTTGCATTTTACATAATGGTTCTCTCCAGCACAACTCCTTATGTATTCTTTTGTAGTGTAGTTAAAAGTCAGACACTTATAAAAATAATTTATATAATATATTTTCTTTTTATACTTACTTCGACTTTTTCATTTAGCTTGGAAATGGTCTTGTCTCGTGATTCTACAAAAAAAATAAAATGCAGCTAGCTTTTTTAATCAGACATTTAACTGTTTAACTAATATTCTTCCCTAATAACAATAACAACAACGAAACAGATACAAAGCTTTTGCGCTCCAAGCAAGCTGTATTTTTGAGTAACACACTGAGGATTTCCCTACAGATTACTGTACGCGTTTACGAAATCCAAAGTAACATTTTTCTGCATGTAGATTTAAACTTGCAAGCTGATTCTATGAGAGCATCTCCAAGCATTTCCTGTAACATCTATAGCTACTTATATGAATGATTATGCTGTCCTGTTTCAATCTGCCAAAGGTGGCCTAATTATTTTTTTTGAAGACGTACATCAATAGTTCATTTAGATAGCTGGTTCCATCATGAAACCATTTTAAAATTATTGTAATAGCAGATAAATAATGCAATCAGTTCACAAGAGGTGAGGTGGCTTCCCTCAATGAAGACCTTCAGTGAAATCTAGATATTATTTTCTTGACAATACTCTACCCCTGGAATTACAGTAGACTTTATGATTGAGTGGCTGATAACCAATTGCTCATTTATTTCATGAATGATTTTTCGAGTATATTATAATTTTCAGTTTTTCCCAAAAGCAGCAGTTAGTGTGGTTTTTCAGTTTACTCAGATATTCCTCTTGTATTCATTTCATTTATTTTTGTTTAAATATACAAGCCTTCCTATGTTTGGATTTCATGCCTGATAAGACATATTTTCCACTTCACTGACCAGGGATAAACTTCATGCAACTTAACTTTGATCTATACTTTGTTTGTTCAACAAAACTCATCCTTTGTTCCCTTGAAAAACAGTTAAAAGCTTAACTGCTTAAAAGAAGTAAAAAAAAAGCAATTAAATATATTTCTAATTAACTTATTTATCATTGATCATCAAGTGAAAGTTGGTTTAAGAAATATAAAACATCCAATGCTTTGATTCCAATACCTAGATCAGCTTTGAGATGTACACATTCCTGCTCTAATTGAACTATTTTCTCTTGTTCTTTCTGTAATCTCTCCTGAGATAGCTGAATATTATGGCGTAGAATGTTACAATCCTGCTGCAGAATTTGAACCTGTAATGGCATTTGAAATATGCATTCTGTAAAATACAGGCATTTCTTAAAACAATTAAGAAATACAAACAACAAACAAGCTGAACGACATTAAATTATTCTGTTGAATAGTTTATCATGTAGATTACTATTCTTGAGGATCAAGAAGAGAATACCAACCAATTTGAAGAGTAATTCAAGAGCAGATTTGAATGCTGGCTCATGGCTACATTTTTTAAATTAAATTTAAATTAAAAAAAATCAGTGTCTATCAGTGTCTAAAGGCAGCAATAGGTATGTATTGATGTCATGGGAAGAGGAAGGTTTGGGGGGGTGGGGGAGAGGCTTTGGTAGATTTTGGAGGATTTTGATGGGTGGCAGGAATACTATGCTGTTGAAAATCATTGGGGTTGCCATAAAATTTTGATTGTGTGATTTGGAAACTGCAAAATGGGGGCTGGGATTTGTTGTCCACCTCAGATATGGACACCTACTTGCAAGGATAGCTGACCTAAAATCCATCATTTAGACCAGGGGTGTCAAACTCAAGCCCCACAGGCTGGATTCGGCCCCCGGGTGCTTAAATCTGGCCTGTGGGCCTGCCCTGGAAACAGCAAATGACTGCCTGTGGTGCCTCTGCCAGTGAAAATGGAGCTCGGGAGGGCCGCATCCCAGGCTCCGTTTTCACTGGCAGAGCACTCGGGCCACCACAGGCGCTCCCGGCAAGTGACCACCCCGGCCACACCCACCCCACAGTCAAACATAACTCTGATACGGGCCTCAATGAAATCGAGTTTGACACCCCTGACTTAGACTGATACCAATACCGTATCGGATGGATTATACTAACGGAATAAAATATACACATAGAATTTGTTCATTATTGAATTTAGTTGATTTTCATGAGGCAGCCTATATAACCTCTGTCAAAATCTGGCATATTAGCCAAGTAATATAAGGTATGGTGCTGGCCAACCACCCAGTAGTCACATTCTATGATTACTCCTTGTTAGTTAAAAAAAATATATTTTCCAAATTCTAGCATGCTGACTATTCTCATAAACTGCACAAATATAAGTAACATATAGGTCAGTGAAAGCTACAGTAACCTTTTCAGTACCGAGTGCCCAAAGTGTGTGCGTGCGTATTCCCAAAATGCAATATGCGCACATACCCCGTACATACCCCCTGCCCCCTGGGCATGTGCGCATGGCCCAGGCTTGAACGCATGTCCCCCACGCATGCACCCCACACATGAACGGCAAGGAGCCAAAGACCAGCTGACTGGTTGGAGGCACACACACATGCACAGCAGAGCTGAGCTGGGGTGACAGCTTGCATGTCTACAGAGAGGGCCACCACAGATGGCAAAGGAAGTTTTTCTTAGTGGTATACAATCATGTGCAAATAACCTTCCAGCATTCTGCTTAATAGCGGAAAAATGAACATTTATATACATCAATGTTTGCATTAGTAAATTGTCTTAATAAACCTGGTTGTAACAGCAATAGTAATTTAATATTCTGCTTTAATGATATGCTGTTGCAACCTTACACATCAATATTAGCCCATCAGCATCCTGCTAGCACATTCTTTGGTCATATCCTAGCAGAAGGCATCTACTACCTGCTTCCGTTCTTTTTCCACCATTGCTTCCATATCACGCATCTGATACAGAAGAACAACCTGGCCTTGTTCCAAAGATTCCCTTAAGCCGGACTCCTTGGATAATTTCTCCATTATCTGGAAAAAAAAAAAGGAATATAAGGCAGAAAGGTAACACAGAAAACAAATCTGGGAGTCTCACTTTACAAATCACAATACAGAGACTTTCACAATATAGTCAATGGACATAAAACGTATGTTCTCAGTCTGAAATGGTTTTATCTTATCTCTGCAAAAATAATGCTGGCCTTTCAATTGAAAACCTCTTCCCAAACAATTCAGGATCTCTTGGAGAATATTCTAAGAATCTTCAACTCATGCATTCCCCTGTGACTATAGCCTTGCATTATCTAGTACTTTTTAAAATGTAATACTCCTCAATTTTCTTCTACTCTTACCTCTTGGAGTTTATTGTTCATTTTTCCTTTTGTTGCTCTCAATTCTTCAGCTGAAATAGTTACATCTCTCTACAAAGATCAAAACAGCACCTTTATATAACTCTAACAGAATGCGCAAACATTTTTCAAAATACTTTTTATAGCTTTTAGCTGTGCGGTTTGCAATTCCAATAAACCTCTGGCATTTGGATGCATGGGATACAGCATAGCTTTCTTAAAGCCCTTTTTAGTACTCAAATCTCTATCTTTCCCACTAATTCATTTTTGAACCTACAACCTCAATACCATTTCAATCAATGAAATCTATGCAGCATACAGGTTTCACCAATATAGAATCATATAGGAATATGAACAGAGTTAAAATGTATCTTTAAATTGCAAAATACATAATCAATAAACCAGGCTATTGCCAGCAGTCTTCACTCATACCTTATTGCCCAATGCCTTCTGAAACAGCTAGATTTTTTTACTTGCTTCGGAACAATCAAAATATTATGTTTTGGACTACAGGTAATCCTTAGTTAACAACCATTTGTTTAGTGACAGTTTGAAAATACAGTAGCCCAGAGAATGTGACTTAGAACCAGTCTTCACATATGTGCTCATTGTAGCATCTCCATGATCATGATTGTGATTCAGACACTTGGCAATCTTTGCGCATTTACGACAGTTGTAGCACCCTGTGATCCTGTGATTGCTATTTGTGACCTTTCCAGCCAGCTTCTGACAAGCAAAGTCAATGGGAAGCCATCAGGAGGTCACACATTGCAGTCATATGGTATCTCATTTAACAACTAGGGGTGATTTTTTTTTTTAACGACTGCAACTGGGACTGCTAGAATTTAACGACTGCAACTGGGACTGCTAGAACTGACATTGTAAATTGGCATGGTCACTTCGCTTAATAGCTACTTTGGTTACTGATGGAATTGCTAGTCCTAATTATATTCATTAAACAAGGACTACCTATATTCCACAAGTGTCCATGGGATGTTGTCCAAAAAAAAAAGGTTTTTTTTTTTTTGCAAAGGTATAGGTGAAATACCACCTATTTTTAATATGCATTACCTATGCGCAAGGCACATAAAAAAACAGGCAGAACCTTGATCACACCGCTGCAGCCATCATCTTGACTTTTTTGACCACTTATTGCCAATATCCCTGGACTACTCTTATTCTCTAGGGCTATTTTATTCCACCACAGGGAAACTCCAACCAAGAAGGCTTTCTTCCCTCATGGGATTGAGGACTTTTAGCAGGCAGATTCTACCTAGAGTAAGAAAACCTGAATATAATCGGACTCCCAGCCATGTAGAGCTTCATAGTTATGATCAGCAACCTCAATGGCATTGAAAAGCAAACCAGCAATGCAGCTCTGGAAATACTGCTGTAGAATGAGAATAACAGGTTATTCCTGTATATAACAGATTATACGGTGGCACAGTGGTTAGAGTGCAGTACTGCAGGCTACTTCTGCTGGCTGCAGGCTGCCTGCAATTTGGCAGTTAAAATCTCACCAAGCTCAAGGTTGACTCAGCCTTCCGAGAGGGATAAAATGAGGACCCAGATTGATGGAGGCAATATGCTGCCTCTGTAAACTGCTTAGAGAGGGCTTTAAAGCAACGTAAAGCAATATATAAGTCTAAATGCTATTGCTATTGCTGTTTCTCAGTGGTCCTCAAGGGTAGTCCCATGTAGAACAAGATACATAAGCACCATTGCACCACCCATCCCAAGAAAGGCTGGAATTGACACAAAACTGAAGAACAACTCTTCTTGTTATTGCCCTGCTAGGCTTCTGATGAGAAGGAAGAAGAAGTACAACCAGGGGCTTCTAAAGATAACAGTCCTGGAGGGGGTGATTCTAGTAAAGTCGAAGCCAGTAACTCCATCCTGCCTGAGCAGGATCCAGCAAACCCCCAGGACTCCCTGCCTGAACCCATTCACAGCGTCTCAGATTCTGAGAGTCATTCAATCAGTCCAAGCAGAAATATATTTAAAATGCAACATCATTTGCAGGGCCGGATACTGAATATCAGATAGACTGTCCAAGAAGTAGGCTAACATCAAATGAGTAATATACCTTGGCTATACATCTGGGTGATGGCTCAGCATAGCTTATTTATTGGCCTCAATCCCTAAGAGAATATGCCGAGAATAACTTTTCAAGCCTCAGCTCTGTCATGTTTGCCTTGTTCTGCCATGCCTTAAACGCTGGATTCAACCTCACCATGTCTATTATCTTCTCCCTTGGATTTGTCGTTTTTTAAAATTGGATTCAAAGCCTCGATCCAGGCCAAGCCTTGACCATCTTTAGCTATAGTTAAAAAGGACTCTTTGCTTCTAAAGGTTCTGCCTGAGTTTTTCCAGCATGCTATCTTGTTGGCTGGCAGCCAGCGGTGCTGGCACAGAAAAGTCATTCCCATCTAAAGCTAAAACTGATACCATCCCACATTCTCAGCAACGTTCCCTCACCCCCCGCCCAAAGGATGTTGGAGATCAGGCAAATATGGCTGGATAGGGCCGGTGCCTTAAGGAAAGGGCCTTAGTAAGGACAGTGGCAATTCTACCTCCCACAAGAAGGTATTTATCATAGTCTGGGTCCAGCTTCTCCCCAGCTACGTGCACCAGCCAAAAAGGGTAGGGATCCAGCTCACAGCTGATGGAGTTCGTCTAATCAAGGACTATCTTCTTCATCAGGATCCTTAGGCTCAAATTCCTCTGAGGTGGCATTGCAAAACATCACCCCTCCTAACCGTTTGATTTCTGTCCAGCTGGTTTCTACACTCAAGCAAATGTTATCTGCACAATGTCTAGCTATCAGGCCACTGCAGCCCATTTCTAGTTCCTCTGGCTACCCTTCTCCAAACAATTCCAGCCTATTATAAAGAGCGTCAGTGGACAGACAGCATTCCACAAATCCAGTAAAGACAGGTAGATAATTGAACTCAACACTTTTGCTACCACAGTGTAGACACAAACCTCAATTTATACTTAATACTTGCCCACTCAGATTTGCTCTATTTTCTTTCAGTATTACACTAGAATATCTTTTGGCACTTTCTCTGTAAGCCAAGGAGTCTCCCAATCACTAAACAGAAGAGTTATCTTACTATGGGACTTCATTACTTTCATATTCCCAAAGATTAAGAAGGCTCTCTACAGAGTCGTACTTCAGATTACTAGGCACACCTAAGCATTGGATTCAGAATACCATATCCTATTTTGAATTGTTGAATATATTTCCTCTTGCCACTATTGCCAGACTTTACAGATTTTAATATTTATGTGTGTGAATAAATAGATATATGTGCACACACAACAGGTAGATTGTACCACAAAGCATTAAGCCCCATAGTATTATAACTTCACACAATGAATTGGGAAATATGTCAGGAACTACATACTGCAAAATCTGTAAAATTTAGGACAGGGCTAAAAAACAAGGATTTTAAAACGAGCACAAGGAAACAGGAACATACGTATGAAACTGTACTTGAAAGAATCAAGAGTATTTATTGGAGATCCGTAAGTCCCTACCATGGCATTCCATTCAAGTCTGCTTAAGTCTCCTCCCTCAAAGAGAATCCTTGCCATGACCTACCACACTTAAAGTGTACGAATAACATTGACTATCACTTCTTTTTTTTCCCTTTTAGAATGATGTGATTTCACAGCCTTAATACATCTAATAACCTAACCAATCTAGGTGGAATGAGTATGAGACAATAGCAATAACACTTAAGACTTATATACCGCATCACAGTGCTTGACAACCCTCTCTAAGCGGTTTACAGAGTCAGCATATTGCCCCCAACAGTCTGGCTCCTCATTTTACCCACCTCAGAAGGATGGAAGATTGAGTCAACCTTGAGCCTGATGAGATTTGAACTGCCAAATTGCAGTCAGTCAGCCTGTGGTATTGCACTCTAACCACTGTGCCACCGCGGCTCAAAGCATTTTTTTTATTTTTCTGTCCAGTGCAAGTAAAGCCATAGGATTTCTGACCTCTCTGTAAATAGCAAGAAAAACAATACGAACAGTGGAGTCCTTGGTGCATTCTGAGCCCGGTTGTTTGTTTGCAAACATTTCATTCATTCCAAAGAAACAAATCACATCCCTCACAAAAACTGTATATAAACAGGGACCAAACCCCACTCACTTGCACTGATGAGGTTACCTAGCTGGGTAATGAAAGCTCAGAGACAACACCACTGTTCAACCTGAGCTATATATATTCTCTTCTGTTACAATATTATGAGTTATTCCCTTTAAGTGGGAAAAACAATTCCCTCCATGCAAATACCAAGCTACAATTATTTGCACTGGCTTAGTGTGCGCTATGTGGACCCAGCTACTGTAGTTTGAAAATGATTAATGCAGATGAATGAACTAAGCCAATAATGCCTTAGTAAAGAAATCATGACATACCACAGGTGTGAATTCAGCTTAAGTGTTCCTTTTAAGACCAGTAATGTAGTAGCAATGATTTACATTAAACTGGAGATTAAAGAAGTAACAGAAAGAAAAACGACACCTTTGTTGCAGTCGCAATTTCTAGGGCAGCGCTTAGCTTCTGCATTTGATTTCTGGCTTTTTCTTCCTCTTCTCGAGACTCCTTCAGTTGCTGGCACAGCATTCTCCCTTCCATTTGCAGCACCTTGAGCTCCTCCATGTGCTCCTCCTGTATTTTATTCAGCCGCTGTTCCAAATTGGCTACAAAATAGTAAGGGAGGAACGGAGGCATAGTCATATTCAATAAAATTGCCCGAACTCCCCATAGGAGTCACTCAAAAAGGTAGAAAGCATTATCCTGAACTGGAAATTTGGATCACAGATTATCCTGATGTAGCGCTATTTTGGATGGTAGTAAGAGATCCTATATCTAATCATATAAAAACAGCAGTAACCTTGACTGCGGCTCTCAAATTGCCTATCCAAGCTCTCTTTATTGTGGTCCTCATAAATCCCTCAGTTCAAGGTGGCTAAAAGCTGAAAGTACATTTTCTTGCCATGTTATGATGGGAAAGAGTTATAACAGTTACATACAAAAATATATATGAAGTAAGGCCTAAAGTAGGCAGATCACTGTTAAAAAACACATAGGTTCCTTAAAACTCAAGTTTTATAAAACTCTATATTCCAACTTTGCATTCGTTGGTTCCTCCTCACAAATATGAGTTACCAAACTCCTACCAATTCCTGAACAGTGAATCATACCGAGGTGAATTGCTTTTCTATATACCATAACTATATTATATTCGCACTGTTTGGTTACCTAATGCTGCAGTGAAGACTATGGACTCTGCACAAAGGAAAGAAGGTATATAGGTAGTCCTCGACTTATGACTAGAGTTGCTAAGTGAACCACTGCAGTCATTAAGTTAGTAACATGATTGTCAAGTGGATCTGGCTTCTCCATTGACTTTGCTTGTCAGAAGGTCACAGAAGGTGATCACATGACCCTGGGATAGTGAGATTGTC
>JANHGC010006422.1:0-17094 GCA_027560395.1 Boaedon fuliginosus | reverse complement strand
CTTTGCCGACGGAATCCGAAGCAAGGCCTCTCTATGGGATCTCACCGGGCGCTGGGAGGCATATGGTGGCAGAAGGCAGAAGGTTTTATGCACTTTATCAGTTTGTATTCAGAAATCCCATAATATTTCCACCTGGTCATTCAACTACTTCTTTCAAATCTGTTTCCACCAGTCGAACCGATTTGTTCGCGAACAGAAGTGACACTGTGCATGCGCAGAAGGGGAAATTGGCGCAGAAAGGAATCTTTCTGCGCCATGTTTGTTCGCCACCCAAGTTTTAGTCGTGAACCAATTCAAAGCTTGGACGCCTTTTCGGTCAGAACCCAAATCAGTCGCGAACATTCAACTTTTATTCTAGATGCCTTGTCTATGGTGGAATGAGTAAACTGGAATCGCAAGGCAACATGTATCCTCCCAAACTGTTTTTAAAGCCGTTGAAATTCCCTGAGATGGTCTCCATGGCATGGAAATAAAAAAGGTGGTATTGTAGTTAACGGTCCTTTTTAGGAGATATCAGTGATTGTTCCTCTGAAATGGGGGGTAGGGAGAGAAATTCTTGATCCTACCTTTTTTGCATTGCTCAGCCTACCCCTTTTATATCACTCAAGGTGACTCTAGGTGGACTGGGCAACAACTTTCATACCATTTTGGCAATATTTTCATAGACCTATGGATGCAGCATATACTGGAATTTCAAATGGCTATTGCACTGAATTGTCATAAACTTTGACCTACTGTAGTCTTCCTAAGATATCCTTTTTGACAGAACAATACTATTTAAATACTTTCATACTCTTCCAAGAAGTCATCTTTTCTTCAGATATCTGATCTGAGATAAAGCCCATCAAAACTCCCGAGCAACAATCAAGGCCAGAGAAGAACAGCAAAGGAATAAGTCCCTCTAACCTTATGTTTAAAAAAAGTTTATTATTTAAAGGGGGATAATATAAGAACTTCAACAAATAGTTTTCAGATATGGAACCTGTTTATAGACTTTTTCCCGTGTTTTAGGTTTAATGGAAAGAAGTCTAATATGAGAAAGTGGGCTAGTCACAATATCTCCTCTCCCTTGAGGAGAATCCTCTCCTATAGAGCCCAGTGAAGAAACACATGCTACTTATTGTTGTCAGAGTATCCGCACAGCCCATTCTTCCTCCTCCGTGTTAGTGCCATAAATTAGGGTTTGGTTTAATGCTTCTATGCTGGTCATCAAAAATGGAAGGGAAATAGCAGGAACTACACCGTAGGAGTGTATATTACTGATGGAGTAGGGCTTCTAGGTGATTATTGAACAACCTTACTTATAAATACCTGACAGCACATAATTATTTATTTCTCCTTTTACATTTTATTTTAGTCTGATAACAGTTGGGATGACCAAAATGGCCTTATATTTTTACATTCAGGTTGGTGTAGTTAACATTTTCTGTGATGAAAAAAAAGTATTCAAAGCACCATTTATTTCAACTAAGGAAATATACAAAGTTGACTATAAAACTAGACTTTAATTTTGTATTCTTCGGATTAGATGACCTTATGTAAAAGTTGAGATATCATAACATCTCATGCCTTAGAAAGGAAAACAAATTTATTTTATCTTGTGCTGCAATTGTGAATTCATATTTGGCTAGATGCTTAAGTACAGTTTTCATTTTCTGCATATCCTTTGTTGTGATTCATTAAAATTGAGTTAATAAAAACGGCACGATTTTGTCTTCCCCCTGAGGAAAATCAGTTGACAGAATTAATTCTTGTAATGAAAGAAATAGTAGTAAGGCTTATGGGAATTGGCCATAAAGTTTAATGCCTCTATCTCTGGTACTAAGTCATAGATATGTATTTACAGCAGCTCATCATTTATATTGCTGTTTCTACAGGGAGAATTTGTATGAGTTGAGTCAAAGAGTACATTTTGATGTTTGTGTTAATGTTGATAAAACTCTTCCTGTCTGCTTGATGTTCTGCCCTTTTCCCCTTCTCTGCCTTGTGTTCTTTCTATACCATTCAAGTATAGTTTGGAACTGTAATTGTTCATCTATTACAGCAGTTGGGGTGAAATTTGTAATTCACGTAGGAAGTGTGGAAGAAAAAGCGAAGGGCTAAAATGACTTAACTGGCTCAAAAAGAGACAATGTAGTACAGTGAAACAGATGATGTTATGGATTATGGGGTCCAGGAAAAATGACACGTGCAAATTATTGCAGTTGCTTAAAAAAACAAACTTGGGGAAAAAATAGATGTGGAAAGCAAAGGAGGAAAAAGCTGAAATCCTATCCTTAATTGGCCTGCTTAATTTTAATTTTGGCATCTGTATAGTTTCAACAGCTTCAAAATACGTCTGTTGCTGCCAGAGGTTTCAAGGGCATCTCTTTTGGAGAAACAACTATTAGACTAATGATCTCATTATTTAATCGAATTGCTACAATTTAAGTAATATGGTCTCAATGAATTCTGGCTTCTGTTGCTGTCAAGCAGCTATTCCATTGACTCTCTTCACTCACTATGAATTGTGCATGGATTCTTATACTTCTTTCTCTTCGTTTTTATTTCCTTTCAGCTGAAATAAAAATCTGCTTTAAATACTACCATGGTATAAGCGGAGCCCAGCGTGCAACAACTCCATGTATCACTGTGAAAAACCCTGCTGTGATGGTAAGTATATATCTATCTATCTATATTGCTTACAGTGGCTCAATCTATTTAACACTAACATTAAACCTGCTAATTTAGATTGACAAATAGTATTTTTCAATGAATTATCTGATTTAATGAGGATATCAACATAAAGAGGTGATGAGTGATATTTTGCCCCCAAAGGTTACATTTCATTTATTCTTAAACTCTTTGATTTTAATGTATCTTGAATTTAACATTTTGTTTTGTCAGATAAGGTTGTTTGTGTTTCCTTAATGGCTTCCCAAAATCTGAGCATGGTTTATCAGATGCCATCTCTGTTGTCCTACAAGACTATCAAATGTCATAGTTATGCCTTCTTAACCTTCAGTAGCCTGCTCTTTTTTAGACTGAGTAAAAGTAAATGTGCCACTGAATAGCATTTGATTCCAGCAGAGAATCTGGAACGAGCCCTGAATCCTCTTGCACGCTGCTCCATCTAAGTGCTAACTAAAACAAAATCCCCTTAATTTTGGAGCCTTAGGCTGGTCATCTTAGGTTGAGCAGATCACAATAAAACATGCCTCCTTCTCCTTATTTCCCTCTCCTTGCCCGATTCATTTTTATTTATGAAATAATATTGTGGTGGCTTAACAATTTTGTAGAACCAATTTGATGTAGTGGCTATGACAGCAGGTGAGTAATCATAAGACCCTGAGTTGTAATCCTGCTTTGGTCACAGTGCCAGCTGAGTGACCTTGTGCCAGTCACTCTCTCTCAACCCTCAGAAGCAGGAAACATTAAGCCACTTCAAAAAAAGAAAAAGAAAAAAAAACACCTTGGTGTGGAAACAGTACACTCAGAATAGCCTTTCCCAACTTGCTGTCACCCCGAGGTATTCGCTGTATCGGATGTATACCTTGAACATTAGTGATGCTGACCAGGGCTGTAGATTTTCTGGTGCAACAAATCTGATTAGACTCAGCTTGAAGAAGGCTGTGTTAGCAAAGCTATCTTTAGTATTTATGCATGCACCTGGCCTGAGTTTAAAAAAAAATGCTCCCACGTCTTTGTTTGTCTAGATGTATATTCATTAGAAATGTATACCTTTCATTCATAGGTGAGAACAGGCTAGCAGCTTCATCTCAGATTCTGCCTAGCGGAATGTGGAATATCTAAGAGATATTAATATTACATCAAGTGTTGTTGACCCAATTCTTTTTTTTTAATGTTTATAAATGAGTGGGTGATTTAACCACACAATGGTTAAACGTACTGGGCTAAGAAGCTATGGCATCTAGTCCTGCTTTAGGCACAAAGCCAGCTGGGTGACCTGGGGCCAGTCATTCTACATCTTAGTCCTGGAAGCAGGAAATGCTTCTGAAAAACCTTGTGAATAAAACTGCAGGGTCTAGTCCAGGCAGTAGCCAACCTTAGTAATGAAGAATCAAAAGTATTTGATCGGAGTATCTTACTGAATAAGCAATATATTTTAATGCTTGCATTTATTCCTTATTCTGTACAATTTGTTGAAACAAACGTGTTATGCATATTTAATTACAGTTTGTTGTAGAAGACAAAATGCAGATGAAGCCCAACTGCAGTTGTGTTCAATTTTGGATTATTAAAACAGGGGTTTTAGAAGTGTAACTGGCTTCTTTACGCTTTGCAGTGGGCTACTCATACTATTTGGAAGCATCAGGTTAAGGAGACTATTTTCTACATTCAGTTTAGACAAAGAAAATATTAAAATGGACCTTTTTCTCTTTGCAAAGATTGATAAGAAAAAAAATCTATTGGTCTCAGAAGTCGTTCAGCCAGTATTTGGTGGCAGACACAAATAAGAACAGTGCAATTTGCTATTTTTGACAAAATAGGTAAAATAAATGAATCATGTCTCCACCAAACCTGAAACTCAAGATTCCAGTCCTCTTTATTCTGGTGATGTCACTGCTGGCCCTGGCAACCCCTACAATTGAAAAAGTTGATTTAAAAAGTGCTGCTAATGGCCAGATAATAATTGTGCACCATTGAAATAAACAATAGTACAATAGATGTGTTGTAATAGTTAAAATGGGCTAGTCATTATTATTCAGGTTAACTTCATAGGGTTTTTATAAAATAAGAACTAAACTTGCCTAAATCATGTTCAGCTCCTTGAACTGGGATAGACATCTGATTAGTAAAGTTTTCTAATATATCAGTTTCTGATATAATATAAACATGACTCTTAAAATTGATGGCAATACTAATATACCCTATGCATGAGTATACATAATTCAATGTATAAAAAAATCCACCATCTTCTCTATAAATTTATCAGTAACCAGAAAGAACAACAATATGTTTATTTCTATACAACAGCTATTTGGAAAAAAATAAAAGTTACCAGAATAAAGCATATTTATGTTTCTTCTATTTTTATTAGACATTCAGATCCAATGAGACAGATCCCTACAATTGTCTTTTTAGCTGTCACTTCCTCAATTGTTTTCTCTTTCTAACCCGGTTCTTGAGGTTAAATAAAACAGGCTTATTTATATAATAGTTAATCTCTGTATATCAGTACGCCAAGAATATAAACAATGGGTGGAATTTTGAATGAGATAAATTGCTGTTCAGAGCTGAACCAGCAAGAAGGCAAATCATAATTCCCAAGTCAAGTTGTTTCTGTTCTGTTTCAGTTTGATGGTCAATATTCCATAATCTGTAGAAACCACTGAGTATGCTTAGCTGCTGTGATCCTTTCAATGTTGATAAGTTTTTATTTTTTACATTTCAAATTTAGCACATCTTGGATTTTATTCAACCATTGTGATAATTCCATCATGTTTTTCATAATCCTGTTTTGATTCTGTGCTCAACTAAATTGAGCTCTCTGTAAGAGAGACTGATTTTTCTCTCTCAAACTGTTCATCCCCTATTGGACCAGAACAATAACTAAAACTATAACTTGTTATTTATAATAACAAATCAATATGTGTGCCGCAGAAACCAAAATGGTCTTTCAAAACAAAAAAAGACATACACTGATATTCGACAAAAGCCCCCTGTTTTCTCATTAGTAATTCTGTTATAACAAAGGATATTTTGTTCACCTATTTATTGTGCACTTACATTAACTGATTCCTATATAGAAAGTATTTTAATTATTTAATAGATGAATCACTTTGTTTTATATTTATAAGGCGTTTTTCCCCAGATTTTTTTTATATTTTGAACTGCAAAATATGGCATAAAATATTCTCTGCCTTTTAGATGGGGGCAGAAGGCACTGACGGTGCTTCTACAGGTCAGCACTGCCGGAAATTAATTAGTTTTACACTCTCAGGTAAGTTTTGCCTATTTTTTTGTCCCTATAAATCAGAGCATTATGAATCTTTTTATAGGGAATTCTGTGGAGGGAATAAAAATCAAATAAATTTGATGATTCCATTTTAAGTGGAAATTTAAGTGAAATTTAAGAGGAATTTCTGGTGAAAATAATAGATTGGATCAAGATTGTTTGAGTCAGGAGACTAGAACATTAAAAATAGATGAAGAAAGGAAAGAAATAAAAGAAACTGGAGTGAAACTAGAATGACTGCAGGAAGAAAACCCAAATCTTGTATGAAAAGTATTAGGTCAACAGAGTGAATAGAAAGCAAGGGGAGAAGAGGATAGAGAAGATGCTTGGAAGAATTGCCACAGAAGACTGTGAGTGATATGCTTATAAGCAGTGGTGGGGCTCAATTGTTTTTACTACCGGTTCTGTATGCATGGCTTGGTGGGCGTGGCTATGTGTTCAGCCAATCAGAAGTGGTATTTGCTGAGGTCAGCCAATCAGAGGTGATATTTGCCGGTTCTCCAAACCAATCAAAATTATCGTTATCGGTTCTCCCGAACCTGTCGGAACTGGCTGAATAACCACCTCTGCTTATAAGGATTATGAAGAGAGACCTTTGGTAGAATGATGAATTGAAAAAGGCTGTGGATTAGGAGAAACATATAAGAACAATTGCTGAAAAAATGAGAATTACATAGCCCAATTATATAGCCAGTTTTTTAAGTTGAAGTAACAATTGTAGATGAAAGTAGTAGTAACAGCTGGGAAGGAAAGCCTTAGAAAAACCTGATGCCTCTTTCCAGTGCCCGCTATGAGCAGAGATGAGGATCTCTCACCTTCTCTGCCCTCCGCAGACTGCTTTGGGTTTATGGATTGAATTTATTAGTGCTAAAATCTCTCTTGTAATTTTGGGTGGTCAAAATAGCTTTCCATTCCTGCTTTAATCTGCAGCAAGATTTTTCATCCTTCAGCAATAGATTAGTTATGCTTTTCCCTAATTTTATTTCATTAACTTCTGCAATCCGTTAAGTATAACTCATGGAAGCTTCAATAATCTATGGTTATTAATTAGGTGTCTATGTCAACTCCCTGCCTCTGCATGCACAATGATTCCAGTCACTTTTTGAACATGAAATTTCTTTGACTGATAGCTGTCCTTATTCTTCTGCGTCAACACAAATTACTAATGGGTACAGCCCATTTTGGAGCTTTTTCCGAACCAGGATGTCATAATGCTAGTTCATCATTTTGTATGGCTTTGACACATATGTTCAAACAGTATAGTATGTCCATGAGAAGGTTCAATTTTGTATTCACCACCTCACTGGGATAAACAATTTTAATGCGAGCAGTGAATTTTCTGTAGCAGCATTACTCAACATGAGATCCTTCAGCTATGTGTTCAGCTTTCACAATTCCCTGCTAGTGTGACCAGTAAATCTATATAAAAGCAAAGTGTTATGTTGCTGGAACACTTAACAATAGGTTGGAAAAATAATTTTTAGCAAATATGCTTGATGTACAAGTGGTCCTCGACTTATCATAGTTCGTTTCGTGACCGTTCAAAGTTACAACTGTACTGAAAAAAGTCACTTGTGACCGTATTTCACATTTATGATGGTTACCGCATCCCCATGATCACGTGATCAAAATTTAAACACTTCGCGGCTGACTCATATTTATGACAGTTTCAGTGCCCTGGAGTCATGTGATCACCTTTTATGACTTTCTGACAAGCAAAATCAACAGGGAAGCCAGATTCATTTAACAACTGTGACACTAACTTGACATCTGAATTGATTCACTTAACGACTGTGGCAAGAAAGGTTGTAAAATGGGGAAAAATTCACTTAACTAATGTCTCACTTAACAACAGAAATTTTGGACTCAGTTGTGGTCGTAAGTTGAGGACTGCCTATATTTCTTGTATTATTATTATTATCATTATTGTTGTTCTCTGTTCTTTCCCCCCCCCCTTCTTTCTTTTAAAGATATTCGGGCTATTGGACTTAAAAAAGGAATGTTCTTCAATCCTGACCCTTATCTAAAGATGTCCATTCAGCCTGGAAAAAAGAAAACGTTTCCTACATTTGCACACCACGGGCAGGAAAGGCGGTCCAATATTATCAGTAATACAACTAATCCTATTTGGCATAGAGAGGTAATAAATGGTTTTGATGAAAACTTAAAGCTGTGGTTCGATTACTTGGGCACCAGATGATCCTGTTCTTGCTTATAGCTATTGGTTCATGTTAGGTACAGAAGCAGAGTGCAATTTTAGATGATCTTTACTTGAACATAAAGTGAAAAGAGAAAGTTTGGGAATCCTTTGGAGCTGTCTGTAATCCTGCAGTACACTTACAATACAATCAGAGTTTACCAAGTTGAATATTTATTTATATTCAATTTATATTTATATATTTATTGAATATATTGAAGCAACCAATTCACCATTTTTGGGGGTGAAAATAGGTGAACCTCTTCAGGGGTTAAATTGAGACGTTCCATTCAGTCAGAAAACAATCATGTGAGAGTTTGAGGGGCCATTCCCAACTAATCTCCCCTCCACATATACACCTGTTGAGTGACCCCTATGGGATTGGCTCTTTGTGACACTGTAGAAAAAGCTTCATGGTTTCTTAGGCTGAAATGTGTTATAAATCTATTGTCAAAGACTTAGGCTTTCGTCAATTCAAGATAGAGATATAATCTACAAATAGAGAAAATGCAGCATCACTGTCACTTTTCCCTAACTTATTTATCAAACAAAAAATCATTGCAAAAGGAAGATGCATCATATGGGAGGTTGCAAAGAACTCCAGAGTAATGGCAAAAGATCTACAGGGCATTCTTAAATTATCTGATGCCAGTGTTCAAGAAAATAACATATGCAAAACATTGAACAAGAGGGTTGTTTGTAGGAGGATATTGAGCAAGAAACCACTGTTTTCCACAACACACATTGCCACCTGTCTGAATTTATTAGAGACTGCCTGGATGATCCAGCAGGGTATTGGAACAACGTTTTGTGCACTGATGAGACAAAATTGGAACTGTTTGTTTATGAAAAATGTTATATTTGGAGAAAATGAAACATTGTATTCCAACGAGAGTGCCTAATCCCAGTCATGAAGCACGGCTGTAAGAGTATTTTAGATTGGTACCATTTTTTAATCTCAGAATCTGACAGGTCTTAGTCACTAAGGTGACCAAACAGAATGTTCTAATGCAGATGTATTCTTTTTTTGGGTGGGGGGAAGTTTTTTGTTTTTTTGTTTTTAATAATGTAAAAATCTTTCACCGAAAGTTTGCATCCTCCGGTTTACGTAAAGTTATGCATCATCATAGTACAAATTTTCAATACATTTCCCCCCATTTTTGTCTTTCCCTTACATTCAGATATTTATATCTAAATTATTTCTTGTATATCTTAAACACTTCTTCACTTGCGGTATTAATATCAATAATATTACGTCAAATAATGTATAGATTTGTCACGTGCTATAAGCTTAATTATTATCTTTTATCTACTATTCAATGTATAAAATGTCCATTTTTTCTGTGACTCTAATATTAACCAGTAGCCATCGTTTTACTATTACATCTTTTCCAATATATGTTATGTATAATAGTATTCACCATTTCATTGGATTTCATACATAGTACATAATACATCAATCCACCTAGTTTAATTCTATTATTCTCCTTCAAGTCTAGCCTCTAACCAAGAGTAAAAAGCATCCCATACTTTATCATAATTCGATACATCTTTTTCTTTGATAGCCAAGGTCAATCAGTTCATCTCTGTGCAATCTAAAATTTTCTTTATAACTTCCTCCTCTGATGGGATTACCTGACTTTTCCAGTTTCGGGCAAATTCTTGGAGCCATCAGCACATGAATAATTAAATATGGGTCTTCCCTACTGTATGAATCGGGCAACATTCCCAATAGGAATATTTCTGGTTTCCACTCAACATATTGCATTGTCATTTTCTCCCAATAGCTTTTGGCCTCTGCACACGTCCACCACATGTATGACTCTGGTGTCTGGTGACACTTCCAACATTTAGCGGACTTATCCTTGGAGATTTTTGCTATCTTTGAGGGGGCCATATGCCATCTGTAAAACATCTTATGTTTTTAATCTCAGAATCTTCCTTAGAATTTTCCTTATATGCCATTGCAATCATTAATTTATAATTTCTCACCCATAGCTTCTCCCAGTCATCCAAATCTATTGAATAACCAAAATTTTTGGCCCACCCTATCATAGTTCTTTTTACTGTCTCCTCCTCCAATTTGTGGACTATTTGTGTTACAATTTGTGTTGTAACAAGTGGTCATACAGTTTCTTAATCAATTTTTCATCTTTCCCTATTAAAATATCATCCAATTTTGTCATTCTATCATAAAATTCATAAAATTTTTACATCCTTATATTTTGTTCATATTTACAGATACACATACCATGATAGCAACATCCCTTGTAACCCTGTTTAGATAATCTCCCCCTTTTCATTTATTATATCTTTATATCTGAGGTTTCTGTCCATGTTTGTAAAATTGGGATGTATTATTGCCTCCATTACTGACAACCGCCTTGGTATTTTTAGATCATACTGATCCCCCACTCTCTCCCATATTCTTAATAGAGCATTTCTAATAGTGTGTCTCCTGAAGTATCCGTGGACCTTGCTTGCACCATACCATAGGAAGGAGTGCCACCCTGACTGTAAATTGTGACCCTCCAAATTTAGCAATCTTGGATTCCCTTACTTAATCCATTCCTTTACCCATGTTAGCCCCGTGGCTGATAGTACGGCACCCAGTTGGGGAGACCGAATTCTCCCCCAATTCTTGCATCTTGCAGCATTTTGAGGTTAATTCTCACCTTCTTGCCCTGCCAGATAAATTTAAATATAGTTTTATTAAGTTCGTCAAAAAAGCTTTTCTCTAATTTTATCGGTATTACTTGAAACAAATATAACAATCTTGGTAATATATTCATTTTAGTTACGGCTATTCTTCCCAATAGTGATAATTGCATGTGATTCCACTTGTCCAAATCTGTTTTAATTTGTTGTAATACTTTATTATAATTATCTTCCTTGATTGTAGGAGATGTATTCTTGTAAGACATTACTAAATTCATGTTTATGTGAAGTCTTTGTGGCTGAATGTTTTCTACCTTTCCTGTTTCAAAAACAGTCTCAAACAGTTGCCAATGGATATTTGTGAAATCTGGATTATGGTAATTGATAATGTTTGTATAGGAATAATTCTTTTAAAATATTGCCAAACAAATAATAGATATATTTACTGTCATTCCTTGTTTTATGAAATATAGATGCATATGTATTTTATGTTTGCAGAAATATTCTTTTGTAGCACTTTTGACTGATGTCTTGGAAATTGAAATCAAAGATAAATTTGCCAAAAGTCGTCCTATCATCAAGCGTTTTCTTGGAAAGCTCACTATACCTGTGCAGAGACTATTGGAAAGACATGCAATAGGGTAAATGAATATGTTTTCTTTGTACACTTTAAGCCTATCTGAAGGAAAGGGAAGATTGTTTTCTTTTAAAAGACTTAAATATTTGGTGCCAATTATTTTATTTACAATTCTTAAAAAAATTCTTATATATTGTCTCTTTCAACACAGTCCCTCACATACCATTTTAACAAGTTGTTTTTTTAATTAAAATGTGCTGAATTGTAAGACTCAGGTTCATACAGTAGTGTGCAAATTTATTGACAACATTATTGTCTGGTTTCAAATATTTTCAAATATTTTAAATTATTGTTGAAAAGATTAGATTAAATTCAGTGATGTATATATAATCTCTCTACAAATATTTTATGAGTTTTAAATTATTTTTTCCAATCAACATTTCAATACATTTCTAGGTTTAATTTGGTTCTTAAACAACTGTGTAGAGCAAGGCATTAATCAAACATAGCTGAGTTTAATATACATTAAGAATCTGTTTCAAGATATGCCGCTGTATAAGGTGAAAAACTAATGTAACATAGTTGCGTTATAAATCAGATTGGGAACGATCATATGTTAAAAACTAAAGTGTCAGATAGAATACTTATATAAAAATTATAGGAAAGGGACATACTAATTAGTAAGAGCGCTTGTAACAGAGAACATAAAATGCAAAACTTTAATTAGTAGTAATGATACAGATCATAAGGATCACAAAGCAATACCTCCATAGGTTACCTCCATAGATTGCCTATTAAGTGTTCTACTGAAATAGGAAGGACCTTACCCAGATCCTTTTTAGGTTAGGATCCTACTGTGATTTGTTCAGAATTGTTGTTGCTCTGCGTTTGTGCTGCTGCTCTTTTTGGATAAGCTGCATTCATTAGAGGGATTGATATAATTCCCACAAGGCTTGTGGAATTGCTGCTTCGCCACGTTTGGCACACGCAGTTTTACTTGGGCACACATTTAATGTGCCTTAATTAATTGCTGAATTGCATCCTGTAGATTTACTACACAATAATGTTAACCAGTTATTTATGTTATATTGTACCACTTTTTATTTAGGCATAAGAAAATTCCCAGGGAATAGGTCCAATGAGCATACAATTCAGATCTGTATCTTTCCACTAGGAAATTAAGAATCTGACTGAGAACGTTCTGAAGTTTGTGAACACTTGACTTGGTTGTCAGTAGGCATCTAATCAGGCACACACTGCCTTGTACACATACACGTGGATGTGCAATCCGTGATTTAACAAGCGCTTTGCTGTTTAGTAACTGAAATGCTACTGTGGATCTCCTCTCTGAAATTGTGAAATAGCTGCCACCACTCAACGGCTTGGCGAGATTCCTTAAATATCCTCCTGGGGACTTTTGGGCATGTGTACATATTGCCTGTCCTCAGTTCTACAAAGTTTCTATTTCATCACAGTGTTGTCATGCTGTTGCATGACTATTAAGAACCAAACCAGCTTGTAAACAAATGGCTCCTTTTCCACAGATTTTCTCAGCAATATAATACGTTGCATATATGGAGAAAGACAAATTCAGTTTGAAAACAGTTATCAGCTTTTCCCAAGTGATGTTGATGCAGGTAAGAAAAATACATTGCAGATATGAAAAGAAAGAACAGGTTACTTAAGCTATGTTGTCCTGCGAAATGATTGTCCCACTGAGCCAGTTAGATGCTGTGGTTTTCTAAAACATTTAGGATTCTTCATTAAACTTGGGTCAAAGCTGTAGGATGAAAATATGATGCCAATGCCCTAAAAAGTAAAGTTTCTAAAATTTCAAAACTTTTTTTCAGGTTGCATTTTTTGCTTCAGCAACTATATTCTAAACTAAAGTTCAAAATTGTGCTGTGCTAATCAAATAGATGTGTTTTTAATAAATTTGCACACTACTGAATGCTACAGTATAATTATTAATTAGGAAAATTTTGGGATATTATTTAATCATTAACAAGATGTTAAGATCTGGAGTGTTTACCTCTGAAGTCTTTTTACTTAGTTCTGTTTGCTAGAATATTATTATGATCTACAAGCTGATGCTGGTGACTTCTTCCAGCACAGTATTTTTAATATTGAAATGCTCATTAATAAGATCTGAGTGGATCCTAATAAGGTTCATGTTTAAAAAGATTAATGGGAAGTATTTCTTATATATCCATAAAACTCAGATATCAGTGAGTTTGGTCTGGTTTGTAGATTTTGACTGCCATCTTGTGGTCACACGAAATTGCTCCATGAGGTGCTGAGTGTTTCACTTTGAATATACTGCACATTTTGAATATACTGTATCTTTACATTGAATATACATATCACTAAAAGCATCCCAAATCACATTCTGTTCAAAGTACATATTGAAATGCTCTTTGCAATACAGTACCAGCCATCTTCTGGAAGAATCAGGAACCTGATCAGAAATATTATTTATATTTAATAATACTGGATTTCCCTGAAAATAAGACTCCATCTTATATATTTTTTTGCCACCAAAAAGGCACCAGTTCTTATTTTCAGGGGATGTCATCCACTGACTAACCTATTAGTTAGGGGTGCACGTATATTGGGTGCATGTGTAAAACTCAAGCTAGGTCTTATTTTCAGGGGAGGTCGTATTTTCAGGGAAACTGTATATGAACCCTGATATCAACATTTACACAAGGCAAATATATTGGTGGCTTTGAATTTGAGAGCTTAAGTTATCCAGTAAAACGTAGCAATGGCTTAGTCTGCCTCCCACAGATTTTAGACTTGATCATAGAGTTGTTACTTTTAGAAGCAGCTCTAATTCAAATGCCTTGGGGAGAATTCCTTGTTGGGAAAGGGGAAACATTTCAGAATCAGGAATTGTTAAATTGTTAAAATAAATATCTTGTTAAATATTTTGCTTTTCATTAAGATTGAATTAAATAAAATATCAGTATCACTGTTGGTCATATGCACGAGAAAAATATGTATGTTAAATTCTGTATCTAAAATAAAATCATGTTTAATGTTTAGATGAGGAAATAATAAATATCTTTATTACAGCCGTGGGCAAGGGGATGTTTATACAAGATGGTGAAACGTTTAATTATATAACCTTTTTAAGTTATTTTTAAAAAATATATGGTCATTCATTCATTCACCTTGAACTCCATGTAGTTGCAGGCATTTTTCCCTTTCTATATTCTAAGAACTTACAGTGTTTGAATTAATGCTTCATGAAATTTTCAATGGTTAAACCTGTTTCATACAAGAATGTATTGAGTGTGCTAGATACGAATATCAAGTTATTTTGATTCGTCTTATCTTTTTATATTTGTCATTCTCTTTTATTTTGTGCTTGATCTTTCAACAAAGATTTTCTTGCTAATTATGCATCTAACCAAATTGAATATTACAAAATATATGTGTAGTATGATCAGCAGGTATCAGCCTCAGGTCAAGCCTGTCTTTGCTCAAAAGCTGAGCAGGGTCAGGCCTAATTAATAGCAGGATTTGATATCATTGTTATCTGCAACGTAGATTAGGAAACTAAAAACCAGGATAACAACTACAGCACAGATGCCAAACTTGTGGCGTCACATTGCCGTCACATAACGTATTGCAACATTTTTCCCCTTCGCAGAGCTGAGGTGGGCGTGGCCTGCACGTGACGCATCCAGGCTGCTGGCCACTAGTTTGATACCCCTGAACTAGGGGAAGGCAAGATAATTTCATAAGTGACATCAAGGGAACTGTATTGATGTGCCTATCTAATTATTGGGTATACTCAAGGGCATGTTATACCTTTTTAGCATAGCATTATACTGTTTAAGAGAGTCAGTTTGATGTGGTTAAAGTACAGGATAGAAATCCGGAGACTGTGAGTTCTAGGCCTGCCTTAGGCACAAAGCCAGCTGGATGATTTTGGGTACTCACTCTCTCAGGCCCTAGGAAGGAGGCAGTGGGAAAACTCAGGGACAAGTCCAGGCAGTTGCCAGGAGTCAACAATTCCTTGAGGAAAGGGCAGAGGAAGAGATCTAGGTCCAAGTGTACACACATGAGGGAGAGTGTGTGTGAGAGAGGAGGTTGTAGTGGTCCTTAGTTGTCTCTGACTTTGAGTGAAAAAAAAAAGAAGGAATATGTTGAATTATTGCTAAGATAACCACGTTCCCTGTCTTGCCATGCTTTATTGGTAGGCACTAAAATCTCCTGTACAGCACAGCAACACAGCAACACAAAGAAAACCAGATTTCTCTGAGACTATAACGGATCTGGATCCAATATCATCATCATCATCATCCCAATCGTCCATAAGAAGCATTTTGTATGTTCGCTATGGCATGAAAATGAAGGCTAGAAAGAATAAGGGAGGCTAGGAATTCTTCAGCTGAAGTTTTATTTGAATTCGAGAAGAACTTGGTGAAAATCATGTTTGTTTTCCTGAGGAGCCATTACTGTATGAAATCCTGATGCTTGTTACTGAGTTGCAAGTTCTGAGAATACCACATGCATATTAGTCTACTATGGTGACATTATCGTCAGTTGGATCAGTGCAGTGCTTCTTTTCTAAAAAAAAAGGTACCGGAACTAAGAAAAAAAGGTACCGGAACTCCCGTCGTATTGCGCATGCGCACCATAGATATACTAATATACAAAAGAAGTCTAAGGAAAAAAAGGTGCCGGAACTCTGTTCCGGTGCGTTCCCCCAGAAAAAAAGCACTGGATATAGATATACACATACATATAATATGTAAGTCTTTGGTTGTTCGAGTTTTCTCCTGGTTTTCATATGGTTTGGTTATTCGGAGAAAACCCGAATACCAAAGACTTACATACAAACACCCACGAAAACCTCAGAAAACACATACATACATACATACATACATACATACATACATACATACATACATATTGCAAATTGCATTGTCTTTCAAATATATATCTATTTACATTTTTCAATTTTAGATGTACTGATTGATTGACCAAATTTCGAGGCTGCTGCCCCTTTCGCTTGGAGTGATTTTTTATTTTTATTTTTGTGAGGTTTTAGGAGCTTTTGTAAAGTTTTTTCCCCCTCCCCTCTGTTTGGCTCTTTAAGTTTCCTCAGTCAAGCAAAATGATCAACATAAAGCAATTCAAGGGGTTTTTTTTTTTGCTTCTTGATGAACTTCTTTCAGATTTGCCCCTTTTTCAGCTTTGCTCTTTGTTTCCCCAAGGAAAAAAAAAGGTAGTTAAAGTCTTTGTTCTGCAAGGTTTTAATTTATATTTATGTTTATTCGACGTTTAGTTTAAGAAAAAAACACCTCAAGCGGCAAACATCTAATACTCCTTCTTCCTCCTATTTTGCTCACAACAACAACCTTGTGAGGTGGGTTTGGGCTGAGAGGGACAGACCCAAAGTCACCCAGCTGGTCTTTGTGCCTAAAGCAGGACTTAGACCTTTGTTCTACACAGTTTTAATTTATCTTTTATGTTTATTCCAGTTATTTATTTAAAAAGAAAACTCAACGCAGCAAACATATCATATAGTCCTTCCTTCTCCCCTTTTCCTCACAACAACAGCAACAACCCTGTGAGGTGGGGTTGGGCTGAGAGAGAGACAGGCCCAAAGTCACCCAGCCGGTTTTCGTGCCTAAGGCAGGACTAAAACTCACTGACTCTGGGATTTTCGCCTGGGGCCTTCACCAC
>JANHGC010006420.1:24885-36802 GCA_027560395.1 Boaedon fuliginosus | reverse complement strand
ATCCCTTGTGTTTCCATGTCTTTCTTATACCTTGTCTGTATCTGAGTGTAGCTCCACCAGTCCGAATCTGCAGAATTCTTTATAGTGTTCACATTTAATGAAACAAGAAAACCCATTTTCAATCCAACACTCATCAACACATATGGCAAGAGTTCCTTTTTTTCTGTCACCACTACTTAAGCAGGAACATTGGCAGCAAAAGCACTGGTTCAAAATGGCCGACCTATCTGGCAATTGAAGTCCCTCCCTTTTTTTAAGCTGTGCTGTATGCCAGGGACCATTCCTGTGGGTGCTGCTGCTCTTAAATAACACTGCTGGTCTTCCCTTATTTTCAATCCTGCTGATAGTCATGCCAGTATTTCTCAAGTTGAAAGAACATAGGGGTATAAAATCAAGTCAGATATAGAGTATTTTCTTAGGTGCAGTATATCTCAAGCTCTTAGTGCAGGTTTCCACATGCATTTCCACAATCATGAGGGGAAAAGAATAAAACATCATATTGAGTTGAATCTGTTCTGCTAGCTATTTCAGCACATCAGTACAGTTTTCCTGGCAACAGTACAAAGGGTGGACCATTGTCTTCTTGGATATTCTTTCAAGTCAATCTACAGTCCTGGGATTTCCTACTGGCCTCCCATCCATTTTATAACTAGGTCTAATCCTGCTTAGCCTCCAAAAACAATTAAGATTAAAGAGATGCTGCCATCTACTGAGACTTTCAGAAAAAAACACAGTTAAAACGGTCATGAATATACAATGAAACATCTGAATTCTTGATTCAGGCTAACTTGGCAATCTGTCAGATTCTGTGAGAAGGTTGAGAGAAGTTGGTGGCTTTTATTGGGGATTTGCTATCCATGTCAGTCCAGAACTTGGTCAATCTTTTGGTTTGCATTTCAGGCAGTGGGCATGTTTCTGGGGGAATTTTCCTGCCTGGCTGTCTTCTACCTCCTGCTCTGCACTGACCGGAGAAGGCCAGAACCCACCATGACACCTCCTCAGCCCTTTAACCGACTGCTTTTCTTGCCACCAGCACTATGTGATATGACAGGGACTAGCCTCATGTATGTAGGTAAGTATTTACAGTTGGCTGTTTGTGCATAAAATAGCCATAGCGATAGCACAAACTTATATACCGTTCCATAGCTTTACATCACTCTCTGAGCAATTTACAAAACATATTGGCCCCAACAGTCTGGGTCCTCATTTTACCGACCTTGGAAGGATGGAAGGTTGAGTCTACCTTGAGCTGGTCAGGATCAAACTTCTGGCTATGGGCAGAATTAGCCTGCAATACTGCAATAGGGACGCGATGGTTCAGTGGGTAAGATGCTGAGCTTGTCGATCAGAAGGGTCAGCAGTTCGGCGGTTCAAATCCCTAGCGCTGCATAACAGAGTGAGCGCCCGTTACTTGTCCCAGCTTCTGCCAACCTAGCAGTTCGAAAGCATGTAAAAATGCAAGTAGAAAAATAGGGACGACCTTTGGTGGGAAGGGAACAGCGTTCCGTGCGCCTTCGGCATTTATTTATTTATTTACATTTGTACCCTGCCTTTCTTCCCCCAACTGAGGGAACACAACGTGGCTAGCAACAATTAAAAACCGTAAAAAATTACATTGTTACAATGAAATTATTAAAACAATGAAACTACACTAAAATAGTAAAGTTAAAAGAATACAGACAGACAATAACAGTCATGCTATACTTTCCTACGGGGGGAGTCAATTAGTTGCAGGCCTGCTTGCAGAGCCAGGTCTTAACAGTTTAGTCATGCTGGCCACATGGGATGGTTTCATACAAGTGTGGGCAAGCGTGCATGTGCAGCTCCAACTGCATGAGCAGTGCACACGCACATGTACATCCACGTGCTTGCCCGCTGCTTGTGCAAGTGGGGGTTGCATGCGTGCATGTGCTTGCCATGTTCTGTTGGCCCGGTTCCGAATGGCTCAAGGACTGGGAGTGGGCTGCGGCCCGGGGGTTGGGAACCCCTGCTGTGGGCAACGTAAGGTTCCATATTGTGACTGCCACTAACACATCGTAACTATTTCCACTACAAATTCCTCATGAAATAAATGTATGGATTGTAAACATATCTAGTTCGAGCAGGAAGAAATGTCACTGTCTGGATTGTAGGTGAGATACTTGGAAAGGACAATTACATGTAGACATTACGGAATTATTTTCCTACAGCTAATTTCTCTTCACCTTTAGGCCAAAGTTAGAGATGAAGATTGAATTAGTGCCTTGCCTAGGACCGAGAACTTTGAAAGTTTCTGTGTTTATACGATACTTTGAGCTACAAATCAACCAGCCACATTCTAGCTGCAGGCAATGGTTTTTCTCCCTTCTCCTTCTTTACAAGTGGATTGCTACACACCAGGAATTCAGCTGTCCCTTCTCCACACAGTTTGCATTACATTTGGCCATGGCTCCGATTGCCAAAGTCTTGATGAATGTTTATAATAGGTTTTCCTGGTTAACCAAAGTTTTAAAGCATTAAAGGACCAAAGGAATACTCACAAATTTCTCATCTGTGGATAGAAGCAAACTAGGAAGAGGAATGTGTACAATATGTGTGTGTGTGTGTGTGTGTGTGTGTGGTGTGCATGATTCTAGGTTATTTATTTATTTAGATTTATACCCCGCCTCATTTCCCCGGTCAAAGGGAACTCGAGGCGGCTAACAATAGTTAAAACAATCAATACAATAGTTAAAATTTTACAACACAATCAACGAGCATTCAGGAGGGAAAGATCGTCAGTTCCAGGCCCGCCGACAGAGCCAGGTCTTCGTGGCTTTTCAGAAGCCCAGCAGAGTAGAGATGGTCCTAATCTCGGGGGGGGGAAGTTGGTTCCAAAGGGCCGGCGCTGCCACAGAGAAGGCTTTGGCGCGGGGCCCCACCAGCCAACATTGTTTGGCTGATGGGACCCGTAGCAAGCCAACTCTGTAGGACCTAACTAGGCGCTGGGAGTCACAAGGTGGCAGAAGGCGGTCTCGAAGGTAACCCACTAACCTAAAGTTAGCTATGATAATCTTTAGGTTTGCTCCATAGTATACCCAAAACAGACCACCAGTGGGTCTCTTGACATATACAAATTCACAAAACTTCTGCCAAGCCTTCAAAGCCTAAGGTTTCAAATCTTGCAAGTGGTAGGGAGACACCATCAGACCCCACGAAGGTAACATTTCTGTACATTTTCTAGATCCTACAGCAGAGATCTACCGAATCACCACCATCACCCAATATTAAGAACTTTTCTTTTGCCTCTTAATAATCCCTGCATTGGGTGGAAGAAAGGCTCACATTACGTTCAAAAGTGTTGAAAACCAAGGGATAAACAGGAAATAGAAATGATTGCATTGCTGCCTAAAAAATTGCAGATGCTTTAGACAGCTAGGCTGAAGATAACAATTTTTGGCTAAGTAAACCAGAGCCTTTTTTTTTTTTTTTTTGGTAAAACATAAGTGAAGCTTTTATTGGAAAATTAGTGTGCATAATTTCCAGATTGAGTTTGTACCCGGGACGCTCCTAATCAGTCTCAACATTCAGGTCAAATCGAGGTCAGAGCGAGCCCATACGCCGCTCAAAATAGTAAAGATATATCTTGCTGTTTATTAAACCTCAGCAAATATCACAACAGTTAGCTAGCCTAATAAGGTAAGAAGCAGACAAAATGCAGGGTAGGGGTGATGGAGTGTGACATGAACAATAGAATTTCTGTCCTCTGGGTCTGTCTGTCACCTAATATTTCTACACAGAACTTTCCAGAACTATTGGAAGCAATGTGATATTGGACAGTTTCTAAAAGGAATGGCTTTTGCTTATTCCTTGTACACTGCCCAGACAGAGGTACTTTGACAGTGAGATTGGTGGTCTCTAAACCCTAGTCATAACCTTTTTATGTGTAGAAATATAGCAGCAGAAGGAGATGGAAAGTATGAGGCCAGGTGATCTCCCTCTCTATTTGGCACCAAGGGTGGGTTTCAAACTTTTTAACAACCGGGTCTGTGGCCATGGCTTAGTGGGTGTAGCTAGGTGGTCACGTGACTGGGCATGGCCAATTTGGCCTCTCACGACCATGGGGATGCTGCAACAGTCTTAAGTGTGAAAAATGGTCCTAAGTCATTTTTTTTCAGTGCCACTGTAACTTGGAATGGTCACTAAATGAACTGTTGTGAATCAAGGATTACCTGTACAAAAATACAAAAAGCTTCTTTGCTTGCAAAAAGCTGCCCTAAATACCAATCATTAGATTAAAAAGACCTGCAAGCTGGAGTTACAAATCAGGCACTTTGAGGAATTAAAATAGTTAAAATGCAATGATAAGTATCAGCAGCCAACTCTTGCTTATTACCAGAATTGACAAAAGGAACTAGCCAGATTTCTTAACCCAATTTCTTTTCAGGAACAGAGATTAACCTTCTTCCTTCCAAACAAAGCTGAATAGGGAAAATTATCCCATCAATAAACACAGGATTGAACACCCTGGTGCCCCCTCCAATATCATTTGTGAGCCTTCTGAAGCCCCTGAGGCCCCCTCCTACATCTCTGCTCCAGCCAGGCTGGTCTCTGAGGCAAGGCCACACTGGCTCTGAGGAAAGGCAGCAGGGCTTGAGAGGGGCACTGGGCCACAGCCATTTGCAGGCCTTCTGAAGCCCCCAGCATCCCCTCCAACATCTCTGCTCTGGCAAGGCCGGCTCTGGGGCAAGGCCAGGCTGGCTCTGAGGAAAGGCAGCTGGTGCTTGGCAGGGGCACTGGGCCGCAGTCATTTGCAGGCCTTCTTAAGTCCCCATGACCCCTCCAACATCATAGGCAACCTTACTTGGCGAGGTGGGCTGCTCCATCTTGGGCCCATCTCCAATGGGGCAAATCTGGAATTTATATGTATAAAACATGGCACCTCAGTTTGAATATGATGCCTCAATCCGTTTGAAAACTGCACACACTCAGTAGAAAATTGCTGCTTGTTCATTAAGAGTGTCCTCTTTGCCCGCCCCCAAAAAAGGTCAAAAAGCCCCCCTACCCTTTGGTGACCCCAACAGATTTTACTACGCTTAGCTATCTATCTGCCAACTTTGCACTAGACTGGTGCAGGACTGAAAGTTTGTATAGAGTACATACAAACAAACACTTCTGTTTTATAGATATGTATTAGAAACAATCACAAAATGAGTTTCTCTTCTAAACATAAAATAAATGATAGAATAATCCATGGTCTTTGTTTATTTTGTTTTTGATTATTTAGTCTTGTTAGAGAAATTAAAATACTTGTCCATAAAATTTAAAATTACATCTTAGCTTTTAAGTCATTGCTGAAAAAGTCCATACATCTAAACTTTTGTTATCAATTCAAAGTAAAACACATTTTAAATTTACCCTTAACACAATAAACGAACAACCCCCCCCCCAAAAAAAACAAACACATATGGGCAATGGATTCTATTTGAATCTTATGACAATCATAGATAAGGAAACTTTATATCTTGCTCAACATGAATCAATTATTCCAATGAGGTTTTTTTTACATGAAAATTGAACCATGCCTTTCATCACTGCAACTGCTGCTCAAATTTATGTGTTTCCTGCCATATGAAAAAGATTGATCTTGTGAAACAAACTGAAAATCAATTGGCAACAAAAGCTCCTAAAGACTTCACTGAAATCTGTCTTATTTCAGGCATTCTCTGAGCAGAATTTTTGGACATTCCAACTGATGTTAAAAAAAGAAACCGTTCTCCTGGGTCCACTCTACTAGGTTTTAATTTCAATATGCCCAAAAAACAAATGGTTTATCAAACAAGACAAATGAAAGAAAATACAGTCCGGAAAGATTAGTGCTTAGATACAACTGAAATAGATTAAAATGCCTTCACATTTTTTAAGCAAAAAGGAACATTTTTAAACACCTTAAGATAACTAATTATCACCTCAGGGAATGGGAAGAATGTGCAAACTATTTTTTCATTTGAGATTCCAGATCTTTTTCTCTAAAACGAATTAAGCACTTTCTAGGCCAAATAAATATATGAGCTGTTGATGACATAAGAAAGATATAATTAGTATGGCACTGTAGGGGTACTAAGTTGCTATTCATGCCCTCCTGTATTTACATTCCTCTAATGAATATTGCCACATCTTGTTTTATTGTTCTTTCTGTGGGTATTTTTTTTCTATATTATGCTTTCCAGTTAAAGTCTTTGTTTTGCTCTGCTTTGCTTAATTAAGGTTTTCAGTTTTTCCCTCATTTGTGTGTTTATTGCTTTGGGAATGCACAAAAGTCTTGCTCACATTTTAAGGCATAGAATTAAGTGCCTTGGGAATATAATTTAATGCAAAGCAACCTATTGAGTTTTCATTTTCCCATTATATGCTAGGACTGCCTTCACAAGGTGAGATTGTCATGTGACTATTCTACATCACTTGATTGCAAAATAAGAGAACCCAGGGCACTAGACATAGCATAAAGTCAGGCACATTCACTTACAAGTATATTCCTTAAATATAATTTCCTTTTTAACATAGATACTTTGCTAATGGACTGTCCTCAGTAAAGCCTGAAATAACCTGTATTTACTTCAGCATACACACACAAGTCATGCATACACAAATACAGTGCTTTTTTTCTGGGGGAACGCACCGGAATGGAGTTCCGGCACCTTTTTTTCCTTAGACTTCTTTTGTATATTAGTATATCTATGGTGCGCATGCAGAATATGACGGGAGTTCTGGTACCTTTTTTTTTTTAGTTCTGGTACCTTTTTTTTTAGAAAAAAAGCACTGCACAAATACATAATCGTAGTGATTCAAGGAAAAATAACATGGCACTTTAGAAATGTAAAATATTATGTGAATTAGTTAAAAGGGAATTGCTGCTTTCTTTGGTTTATTTTTAAATCCAAATTCTATTGTGAATCCATCAGCAAACTTACTGATAAAAAGAGGGGGGGGGGAGAATACTCAAGAGCTAATTCAAATATGTTTGCTATTTTAGATTAATCATAGCTTTAAAAACATGAGACATTTTATATCATAGATGAAGACAAAGTTGATTTTATTAATAAACGATCTCCATGCCATGTTTTCTTCAATTGGACAAATGTAACTGTTGAATATTAGAAATCATGATGAATAAATGTCACTTTTTTATGTCTGGAAAAAAACTAGAAGGCACTGGTCCAAAATACATAATTTGCTTGTTTTGACAAATAAGCTTCACTACCTGAAAGAATTGCTGGCAACAATGAAAAACAACACATTTATACTTAAACAACTAGATGAATGATTCAGAGAAACCCTGTTGACTTAAAAGTCTACTCATCATCTTATTCCAAATTAGAATTATGTAGGAAACTTTTAAGATGATTAAAATTTACTTCTTCCTGTAAAATTCTATTTAGATATTTTTACAGGAAGGAGGTTGGTGCAATGCTTACACTTCTTAATATAAGAATCTATATCACAGCTATCAAACTCACAGCTCATAGGCCAGATGGTTTAGTAAAGGGGAAAAAAGTCATGACACGTTATGTGATGATGCCTTGACGATGCAAGTTTGACACCCCTGATCTATATCAAGTCATTTTATATCTTTTAAATAACATTCAGATATGAAAAAGCTATTTGTTTAGCGTATGGCAAATACATGGACTTACAGTAGTTCAAATGTTAAAAGTCTTTTTTTTTTTTTGTAATAATTTTTATTATTTTTAAAAGTGTTACAGAAATAAAAAAGTTATTTTATGTCCGAGCAATGCCGTTTTGGCTTAAACATTCAATTTCATTAGCATACAAATTTCCAAATCTTTAAAATTCTTATTTAACTCTTATTTAAATTCATAATAAAACTTTAATTGACATGCCTAGAATTCTTCTATTTCAAAAGTAAAAAAAAAATCATCTCATATATATTTTCTTTTAAAAATACAATATATTATTTTTATTTCCTTCCCCTTGGCACTGTTAACATATCAGAAAAAGCCTATTTTATCTATTTAATTATCAACGTAATTAAAATATCAGGCTGATTCTCATTTATATCAAAGTCTATCTATCATCCCTTATCTTGCACCTTGTAAAGTCCATTTCCCCCGGTTGCTCTTCTTTTTGCTTTATCTCACCATAAAGTCAAAGTTTCTTTATTTTTCCTAACAACTTCTTTCATCTGCTCCTGTTGTTTTCTGTCCCGTGTATCTTGATAAATCCTTTTTATGTTCAGTTGTCTTTTTTTCTCCTTCACAACTCTACTTAATACATCACAATCCAATCGTCTTTGTCTGTCTGATACTTTGTCTTGTCTGATACTCCACCGCCATCTTTTTCTCCTCCCTTCCTCTTCTTGGCCGCTCCTCTTCCCTCTCTCCCGCACTCTCCATACTCGGCCATTCCAACTGTAATTCCAAAGGCTCTGTTGTCTCAAATTCACGCTCTTCCCTCTCCATATTTTTATACAAAGTCACCATTATCTGCCCTCCTAAATCCCACATTTCTTTTAACAATATTAATATCGAATCCCACGTCTTGTGAGTTCCGGGTTCTATAAGCTCCATTTTTTTATCTCCTCTTTCCCCTTTCAAATTTCCTTTCAGTATCGTTTAAAGTATTAGAAAGTTCTATATAGTCAATAAATCATAAAAAATAAGTTATTCACTCACAATATCTTTTCCAGTCAATTTTCTTTTCTGCACACCAGGTTCCATTAGACTCACAAACTGAAAGCCCTTTTAAGTTGCACACCATTTCTTCCGCCGCTAATCCACTCCTGCATAAATTTCTTTATAAACATAGTTCTGGGGGTCTAAAATCACGTTCCGGATCTTTCTCGCCCAAGTCCAAAGCACTGCCCAGGTCTTTCCCTTTTCTTCTTTGACGATCTTTCTGCACGGGCTGGTTTCGACTAATGGTGGATGAAAGCTGTTGCTTTGTCCCTCGGTGGCTTCAGGAAGCAGTCGATCGGCAGTCAGAGGATAAGCGGAATCCCCTATACCCACCCTGACACCTTCCCATCGCTCAGTCCACCCCTACAGGGGGACACAGGCTCCTCTGGGGAGCCCACCAAGGGGAAGCCAGGACCGAGGCTGCAGAGCTTGCGGACCTCGCGTCCAGTGCCATTGAGGTCCCAGCCCAGCCCCCTTATATATATTATTTTTTATATAGTGGTATTCATCAGTATTTTGGAAGCCATTATTCCTTATAAGGAAACATAAATAGTCAAGTTCTGAATAAAAAAAAAATCCATACGTTAATGGATTGTTAACTACAAACTGACCATAGCCATCTGGTTAAAGGTATTGGGGTAGAAAACAGGAGACCATGAGTTTTGTATTAAACATGAAACCAGTTGGTGACTATGGGCCAGTCACTCTCTTTCAGGCCTAAGAAAAAAAATCGATGTCATGCTACGTCAAAAAAAAAAAAAAATGTTGCCAAGAAAAATGCATGGACTACACGGGTCCTATAGAGTTGGTTGGTTAATAATAATTAATAATATTAATAATCAGAAAAATAAATAGTACCTTGTGAGAATGGTAATGCATTTGACTGTTTGAAGTTTTTAAAATTAACTTAAATTTCAGTTTGGGCGCTGGATGAGGGAGTGTCAAAGTCATGTGTTGTTCTTGCTACGTTGCTAAGCCTTGCTATTCAAAATAGCAGCTGAAACAGGAATAGTATTAGAGTTTCTTAATGCAGCAGTGTGGTAGGCAAGTGCTTCTCTTTGCCTCTGAGTTCAGAGTTTATTTGACATTCACTGAGTTGATCATTTACCTGGTCATAATTTAAGCTAAGATTTATCTTGTCATAAGGCAAACAATGCAATGTTTATTTAATTTTGCACAACTGCGTAAATCCACATAAATGCAACTTCTGGAATAGATTCAGTAGAATTGCCCATCATTTGACAAATTTAGGATTTACATAGTCTATTTTTCTACTACAGCTATAGTCCGGATTTAAGGAATCAAATGATACTAATATTATCCAAGCCCATATTTTATGTCTATGGGGTAGAGAAGATATTACAAAATTTTAACTTTCATTTAATGCTTATATTTAAACCAAAAAAAAAGAGGGGGTGGTGGAGGAAAGGGAGGACACAATGAGAATAATATTGAAAACTTGGAATACTTATAGATTCAGAATAGTATCAACAATATGATCTAATTAGCAAATTGTCACTGCACCTCTTGTCCAAATAGTTTTGAAATAAAACAGGAATCATCAGAGATGGATCACTATGGTTCTTCTAACAATATTTGAAGGAATCTACTAAGGAGGAACGTGCATTACTTTTCTACTGTACAATACACGAAACACTTGTCCAATCTGATTTTACTGATCCAGACTGACATATTACAATATCTGTAAAAGGACAGGTGCATTTAAAAAATCTGGAAGTCAATTTAGAAGGCATTTTTATATCATCTTTCAAAACAGGTATGAAGAACTAAAGCTTTGCTTCAAAGGGAAAACTTTAATATACTCAAAGCTTAAAAGAGAACCAGTAAAGAAACAGTTTTTCAATTATTTCCAGAAATTATCCTAACAGACTGATAAAGAGGAATTCAGTAAGGATAGGGAACAGCAATTTAACTTTCAAATATTAACCGCCTCTTTCAGATTTGACCCAGCAAGCTAGTTTCAGATAAATATTATTCATATTCAATTATTTAATGCAAACAACCACTTCTTAAGCTTGATGCATAAGAAAACTAGTTTGTTGCAGTTTTTTTTTAATTATTAAAAATATATGCAAAGTTAGGAGAATAAATTTTCTGAAAAAGCTGCCTAAAATTATTTAATATGGATATAATTTATATGTGTTCAATAAACTATGAATTACTTTATTTTTTATGGAATCTATGCAAATGTACCTACAATTTCTTTCTAAAAACAAATATTAATTTTCTCATGCTATCTCAAAGGCTTACAAATTTCTAGAAATGTTATTTTTTGGTATACATGCAAATTAGATTCAGACCAAACACTGTACTCACCAAAAGTGTGTTTGCTTTGGCTGGATTCAGTTCCAGTTGATATTGTGTGATCATTTGAAATTGATCGCAACAGATTTTGTTAAGACTCAGTGTATCAAATAGCACTACAAAGTGCTTTAGAGGACTCCACATGCAGTTGTTAACATTTTGCTGAGATATTGTTTAGCAACCTGGATTTTGCTTAGACATTATTCAAGATTTCTGTATGTTTCTGAAGAAGTTTGAAAAACTGCCAGAATCAAAAAGATAGCCTATTTCTAAAATGTTGATATCTTTCTGAGAAATCTTCAAAACAACATAGAACTCTGAGCTTCTTCCCCAGCTTTTTGAGAATTCAAGCACCAAATGTAGGCTTTGCTGCCTAGCGATCACATTACCTGTTGTTGTTTAGTGCCTTCTGATTCTTCATGGCCCAATGAATATAGTATTACCAGCACTGCCTGACATTTAACCTACTTCTTGGAGTTCACATAATATCATATTTGTGCAATCAATGGTAGTGTCTTGTCATCATGCCTTTGGTTAATCAGTTCCTGGCACATATGTAGATGCAGGAAAGTTTATGTATGTGAGAACAAGTGATTTGTCATCAGTTCATAAAAGCCCTGAAGATGACACTTGTCACTGCTCATTTGATTCCACCCTAGAGCAAAACTTTGCTATGCCGGACAGGAAAAATCCTTCATTAGAAATCCTTCGAGATACATTAACATAGTTAAGCATAAAATATTTAAGGAAAACCAGAAGATAGAGCTTATATGCTTAACAAAATGGTTCTCAACTAGTAATACAGGTTGTCCTTAACTTAGAACAGTGGTTCTCAACCTGGGGGTCGGGACCCCTTTGGGATCGAATGATCCTTTCACAGGGGTCGCCTAAGACCATTGGAAAACACATATTCCCATATGTGGTCCCAAATAATTTTA
>JANHGC010006416.1:51713-64540 GCA_027560395.1 Boaedon fuliginosus | reverse complement strand
CCAGACCTGAGAACCTTCCGCAAAGCCCTCAAGACCTGGCTATTCCAGTGAGACGGATTAGATTAACCCACTATAAATTTGTAATTTTAGGGGGGATTTTAAATGTTTGTATGATACGTTTTTTATTATGCTTTAAGCTGCCCTGAGTCCTGCGGGATTGGGCAGCATACAAATTAAATAATAAAAATAATAATAGTAGTAGTAGTAGTAGTAATAATAATAATAATAATAATAATAATAATAATAATAATAATAATAATGTGCAAAATTGTTTTCATGCCTTTCAGCTGAGAATTCATAGGAAACTTAAGCCAACTTCACAGCTCAATAAAATGGTAACATATAAATTTACAGTTTTATTGAATGGTGAAGTTGGCTTAATTTTGGTTTAAGAACAGGATTAACAACATATATGCATGCATCATGCACTGGAGGCTGGCTGCCAAGGAGAGACACAAAAGTGCTATCCCATACTTCAAATTGCTAGGAAAAATAGTGCTATGACACATATGAGGACATTCATGTATCAGATATGACTCCTTAAAGCAACTGCATATTTTCCCAGGACTCTGTGTCTCTCCTTCACTGCTGCAGCACCACCACAGGAAAATATGCATTTGGTTAAGAAATTGGTACCACTTCATCTGGTAGCCTATTTCACTAGTTAACTATGTCTTACAGTCAAGAGGTTTTCCTTGAGAATATAGCTGAAACTATTCCTCATAGGTTTCAACTCAAGGGTACTGATGTTTTCTCTGGGGCAATACATAATAAGTTTGCTCCTGCTTCTATTGGACTGTCCTTCAGATATTTGAAAACTTTCATAACTCATCATCTGTTCTGTAGGCTACACATCCCCAGTTCCTTTAACCATCCCTCATTAGAATTGGTTTCCTAATTCCTTCCCATCATGATGATGCTCCTCTGAAATTGATCCAATCCCTGTCTCTGTTTGCCTCTATGTCTCTGTCTCCCTCCCTCCTTTTCCTTTCCTCCCTCTGTCTCTCAAACTATTGAACAACACTAGGCCCAGAACAGAGCTCCATAATACTTCATACAATACTGCTGCTGAAGCGGAAATTGAGCTATTAATAAGTCTTTCAGTGAGGTCATGTGGTCTATTGCGAGCTAATCTAGAATAGTGAATGCTTCACCATTTTATTAAAGAGAATATGAATGATTCTATTGAAAGTCTAGGTAGATGTTCCTCTGATATACTAAGCTATTAACTGTATTTTGGGTATGTTATTATAACCATTGACTTGAAATGATCAACCAAGCTAGTAAAGGAAGAAGCAACGGTTGCAGCAAGACGGAGGATGAAAATAACTCTGTTGCTGAATAGTTCATTGTAGTTATGAACTTGGAAGCTTCTGCTCTATGAGGCATTCTTACTGCAAGAACTAGAATCCAAATGCAATAACCAACCCAAGTAATCAAATTATAGTTTTCATCCTAACTAACAACAGACAGCCATTGTCATTCAAAGCACATTGCTTTTCAGTTATTTTAGTTTTGGTGACCATGAACTGATGGAGCTAGAGGGGGGCAAAAGTCTGAAAAAAATGTTCTGTCTATTTCTGTCCAGACTAAATTATTTTTTTCAAAAATGGGTAAAAAAACAGGTTATAAACTAAAGAGCCATCTAATATTAAAATGAATGGATGAAAGAATGGTGATGATGATATAATTCAGAATCAGGTGAACAAGCTTTTAATCTCTGAGCAATTGCTGAATTTTTATAAGAAAACTGCAATATGTAGTGGAATGAGACCTGCATTTTTTCTTCCTATCTCTGAGAAATCCATCCATATGTGAATAAAAATGAACTGGGAAAGGGAGATTAGTGATTAAAAGATCACTATGATTCTAGGACAGGGGTCTGCAACCTTAAATACTCAAAGAGCCACTTGGACCTGTTTCCCACAGAACATCTGGAGCCACAAAACCTGGGTGGGCGTGGCCAACTCAACATCACTCCCACCCAATCACATGACCCCCAGCCATGCATATACAGGTTTTGTGGCTCCCAGTGTTTTCTTTTCTGTGGGAAACTCTCTCTCTCTCTCTCTCTTTCCCTCTCTCTGTGTCTCCTCTCTCCCTCTTCTCTCTCTTTTTCTGTCTCTTCTCTTTCTCTCTCCCTTTCTCTCTCTCTCTCTCTCTTTCTTTCCTTCTCTCTTTCTTTCTTTCTCTCTCTCTCTCTTCCTTTCTCTCTCTCTCTCTGTCTCCTCTCTCTCTCTTTCTTTCTCTCTGTGTTTCTTCTTTCTCTCTCTCTCTCTCTCTGACGTCCGGAGAGAGAGAAAGAGAGAGAGATCAGATGTGAAATATCTGCTCCAAGAACCCTAAAAAAACCCAACAATTGAGTGCATGTTTGTAAAGCAGCCCCCTTCCCAACCATTCTGCATCCATGTGCAAGAGCAAGTTGTTGCACGAATACGTGTTTGGGTATAAAAGAAGCTCTTCCCCATTGAATCTCTGTCTGTCTGTCTGTCTGTGTTTGCACAAGAACAGACTGAATAATGTAACTTTTCCATGCAGGTGCAAAGCCACTTATCTGGGACAAATCAGGCACATGAATAATTCTTGTGTGCCTGGTAAGGCACAGATAGAGACAGATTGTTACACTTGTCCAGTACTCAGTCTCCAGGATGAACTAATGCAATGCAATGCAATGCAATGCAAATGGAGTGTCAGGAGCCACAGCATCTCCAAAGTAGATCAGGTGCAGGGCAACCAAAGAGCACACTTGCAGCTGCGGAGTCTCCCCATTCCATCCAAGGCATGATTCCTGCCACAGGAGGAGGCCGGAATAAATGTGTATGTCTTGAATCCGTGCATGCTGTTTGTCTGGCGTCCACTAGGGATTGCAGACTAGCAGCGCCCACAAGGTCCAGCAAGTACAGGGGTGCTTTGCTCCCACTCCAATATGGAGCAAGTCTCCATTCCTCCAATATGGAGCAAGTCTCCATCCCCTGCCGTCACCCTTACCTTCTTGGCCAGGTGAGGTGATTGGGAGGGGAGGGCAAGGGAGGGCCAGCCAGTTGTGGGATCACCCGGCAGGGAGCCACAACAGAGGGGAGAAAGAGCTGCATATGGCTCTGGAGCTGTGGGTTGCCAACACCCATTCTATGAGTTTCAGTTTGTCATAAGTCATACAGTGTGATTGCCATCTTCTTCCAGCCACACCCAGAGGAGTATGAAGGTGGCCTTGAAGAAAGATCTCAACAGCCTTTACAAAAAATATAAGTTTAGATCTGGAAGTGAGGAGGGATTAAGTCAGAAATTCAAGTTTGCCCTACTTGACTCTCATTGGTATAAGAGGAAGAAAAAGAATCTCTGTCGGGCTTTCAAGATTCTGTATTATGCCATACAATTAATAAAATTAATTACCCAGGAAATGAGGTTGGGTATAAATCGAAACAAATAAATAAATAAAAATAGATTTTAAGTAGATATCATTAAGACTGTTCTGTTATCACAAAAAGAAGGACTGCCCCAAACTTGTCAAAGTGTCTTTGGGGAAAATATCCAGTATCAGTATTTTATGATTAAATAATACTTTGAAAAACTGCTATCAGAAGATTTGAAATACAATACAGTATTAATACCAGTCAACATATGTAAGTAGGGAATCTAAGATGTTGAAGTGAACAGCCAGAGGCTGTTCTATGAAAAACTATGAGAAAAATAAGTTTTTATTTTGACAAAACTAAATTATAGCTCTTCCAAAGAGAATACCATTAATCAAACGAGCTACATAAAATGTCTTTCAGTAGTTACTGGGAATAATGCCAAGACTTGATTTTTAAAAGATTTTTAAAAATTGGTGCCTCAAAAACTCAGGTCCAGGAAAATGTTTATGGGTGTCAGATCAAAAGAGGGCACACAAGATACAGAATGAATACTTCTTGATTCTTCAGGAAATTTCAGCAAATGTTTCCTTTCCGTAAACATCGCCCCCCCCCCCTCCAAATAGAAGTGGTTTTTGTAAACACATTGATGAAATATGTTTTAGAAGGAATTATTTGTAAGAATTTCAATGCAAATCCATCAAATCCAAGGTTAGTTTCTAGACGACACCATGCTAATCAATCATTTTATGTGACACTGGTTAATTATGAGTATATTGGGATGCCACACTAGTGTACCTGATGTTTGTCTCTCATATGTAGAATGCAAGATGCAAATTTATGAAGATTGCAGATCTTGGCTTTTCTGAACTGTTTAGATACAGAAATACTGACATTGATGACAAGTAATATATAGGTTACAATAGTCACTAGACCATAAAAATCTATCTGGTTGAGAGAGAAAGGAAACATGAATGATTTAGATAAAAGCTGATTTAATTTGAAAGAAAAACAGATCTACACTAAGCTGCTTCCCTAAATAGATGGGATATTTCCTTGAAACAGCATTTGCGTATTAACAACAGGGATGTCAAACGCGCGCTGTGGGCGATTGACTTCGAAATCTTCATGGTCTTCTGCAAGCACTCTGATCCAACAGCTGTGCGGCGGCTATCCGCAGCGATAGTTTGACAGGCAATCAGGAAGTGCGCCCACAAAGCAGGTAACCAGTAGGAACCCACCCCTGATTAACAACCAAAATCTTTTATTCTTCTGAATAATGCATGTTTCATTATCATACTGTTTTATATTTCAAAGGGCATTTTTTATCAAAATAATGCTATGAAACCAAATATTTACTTCAATTATTATTATTTTCCTTTTAAAGAATTAAACCACAGTGATACAGACTGCTATATCTTCCATCTCTGATCTAGTACTCTAGTCTGGGAGTTAAAACTTTTCAAAATAATTACAATTTTTGCATATTATTGAGAATTTGATTTTTTTAATCAAATTATTAATATTAATTGCTTTTACTATGCACAGTTCATTTAAAGGCATGTCTGTTCACACCCACTAAATGTCATGCATGTTGGATTAATCTTCAGGGTTTGGTTGGCACACGGAAGAAAGCCACAAGTGATTAAATGTTGGCTTCTGATGTTGGCTTCTGATCCAATAGTTATTTGCTCAATAATCCATGGTTATCTGAACCAGGATAGCACTGAATGTGAAGCCATTCATGGAGCAGTGCTTCCATGATCCCCCTAACTCTTCTTCTTGTATGATACTCTTCATTATTCTTTTTTATGCTATCACGAATTGTTTCCCATTACCTTCCAACTGGCAACCAATTGGGTTTGCTTTCCCTCTACACCAATATTGCAGATCAGAGTTTGAAACTAATTTGCCATTTCAGTTTGAAGGTGTATTACACAAACAGTTCAGTTTGAAGTGTTTACTAACAAAATAAGTGTTACTTAATAAGGGATAGGAAGGGAGAGGATAACAAGACAAGGCAGTGTAATCTGCAACACAAAACCATGAATACTTGAACAGAGCGTTTTGAATACACTGTCTAATCTGCTTCTGATTAAAATACCTATTTTCCCTGGATTATAGAATTTGATGGTTTGCTGATATAAAGATTGTTCTACCTCAAATGGCAATATTTTGGTGAAAGTTTTACTGTTACACTTAATTGTTTCTTTGCATTTGTAATGCGTCTGTTTTTACCTATAAACTATTTGCTTTATAAGCAGAAAATCCCATTACAAATAGTCGTTGTTATTATCTGAACTGCAAAATGACATGTCTGTAGTGTCACCTACCTTACTTGCTTTCAAGATTTCAATCATCAAAGGCAATCCTTGTGTGATGAGTTCTTCAGTGTATTCTTCCTCCTGGATACATTTAAATTCTTTCAGCAAGCACTGGATGAGGGGCCTTCTATGTTGTTGAAAAGCAATTCGCAAAGATTCTAACCAGGTATGGAGAGTCCATGGAACACCTATTTAAAACAAAGAGTATTCCAAAAATTTCTATTGATTGTAAAAAAAATAATTCAGACTCCTTATTATGATATGAAGGCCTTTGACTTATGAATTGGTTCTACATATACTATTTCATTTCCTGATAATCATTATCAGCCTAAATAGCATTGTACATTGGTTATAAGGCAATAACACAAATGGAGAACCCAATGCCAATTTCTACGGCTTTGTGTGCTTTTCCTTTTGGATACAATTACCATGTCATCTGACTTTGTTAAACAAGCAGCCAGTGAAAAAAAACAAGGAGTAATAGTAACAATGGCTTCATGATGGACCCTGAAATCTAAAAACAGAGCCAAATAGACAGAGAAATAGAGGTGAGGAGAAGATGGTTTGGAGAGAGAATGTCCAGCTGAAAGCACCTTGCCTGAAGGACTAGAACTGAAAGCTGGAACCTGCATGACCAATATTATATATACACAAACACTCTCTCACTCTCACTCTCTCTCTCTCTCTCTCTCTCTCTCACACACACACACACACACACACGCACACACACACACCTAGCAATAATTATATATTGTTCATTTTTGGATATCCACCAGAACTATAACAATAGCAATTAGACTTATATACCTCTTCATAATGCTTTACAGCCCTCTCTAAGCAGCTTACGGGCTAAGCATACTGCCCCCAACAATCTAGCTCCTCATTTTACTAACCTTGGAAGGCTCAGTCAACCTTCAGCTGGTCGGAATTGAACTCCTGGCAGTGGGAAGAGTTAGCCTGCCATAATGCATTCTAACCACTATGCCAATATAATTAACTCTTAATAGCAGTCTTTTCCAATCTCATCCTCCAGTTATGTAGACTTTAACTCCCAGAATTCTCTGGTTGTGGCATTAATGGAACTGAAGACTCCATATCTGGAAAGAACCTAATGTAGGAAAATCTGTTCTACACAATCAAGATATTGCAAGTTTCAAGTTTATTTTGTTATGTTTCTCCACACTGCTGTTAACTAGCAAAACTCTATTTACCTGAGCAGCCATCTGAAAAAATAATCTCAGTTGTTAAATGTTTAATTTAAATATAATTCTCTGTGGAATGTCAAATATGTTAGAGCTGATTACAAAATAGCTGGTTTAATTAGGAAAAACACATTGCCAGGACAATGATAAAACAGCACCATTTTGTTATTATTTCAGTGTGCTGAAGACATGTACCCAGAAAGTTTTGTTGATGAGGAAAATGTTTTAGCCCTAACTAAAGGGACAATTAAAAGAAATGACAGGGTTGTAAAATAGTACCCTACAATATGTTTACCTACCTGAGGTATAATTGCCCCATGTCAGAATTGCACTTCTCAAAAAGAAATGGGAGAATAATTGTAAGTTGCAGAAACTAAGCAACAGTTCCACACATTTTTTTTAGGTGAAAATTTCTGCAGTTAAAAAAATGAGCATAGGAAGAAGAACTGGGTAACCATGGCAGAATTAAGAATGGAAATATGGATCTTCCCAAATAAGCAAGACAGGACAAATTCCATATGGAACCGCTAGTGTCAAAGCTTTATATAAGTAAAAACACCTAGTGTTGAAGTTTTATATAACTCTTTTGTAGTAGTAAGGACTGCTACTGTCTGCTTACTATTTTTCACATGAAGTTTGCACTGCTTGGGGCCACACTTCTCACCTCTGTCTTTGCTTCTGCCATTTCTCTCTGTTGTTGCAAAGAAAAGCAAGGTCACTTCCGTATTGGTGGGATGTCACAGTTTGGAATCCCAAATGATCAGGAATCCAAATGGCACCACGATTCTTCCCATTTTAAGAAGCTTTCTTCTGACAAATAGGAGGAGCCCCAGGATCAGCAACAGTAGAAGTGGAATAACATTTAGGGTAGGACGAAATGTACAGAGCTCCGTTGTTCTTTCTGCTACCAGTTTCCGGTTCACCAAAATAATCTATGAATTTTCAACTATCTAATAAAAATTCTGAGATGCTGATATTCAGAAAGCTGATTTTAGAGCAGCATCAGCAGCATGTTCTTTGATGATAATAAGGGAAGATGCTTAATGTTAATCTTCTTTTGGCCTATTCAGTAAACCCAGTGCAAAAATAACTATAATTTCTGATAGGCGTGCAATTTAGGGTACTTACTGATGGTGTTGGATAATGTATGCATTTAACAAATACTATATATGGATATTTCTGAATTGCTCATATATCACATCTTTTGAAAAAGCATTGCTCTGAAAATGGGCATATACTATTTTTCTTCCTCCCAGCTGTCTTCTTTGTATTTCTTAGTCATATGCAGCATCTGTTTTTATCCAAGCATCCAGCCTGCCCATTCAAGCTTTTTGTTTTTTCATTAGCAGTTCCTAGTCAATTTCATTTCCAGGGTTAAAATTGGCAAAAAGTGCTTCTTTGCTCTTCAAAGACAATCTGGATTGAACCAGAATTGCTACTTCTGGAAAGATTCTACCCTGTAAAGCCAAAGCACCCCCGCTCCCAGAAATTTACTACCTACTAAGCACCCCAGTTGTCATCTGTTAGGATAGACTGGGACATTTGCTTAAAAGAAGGATGCTATGTAGTACTACTGAAACCAGCATGGTCTTTTTCAAAAACACGTATATCTGTTTATTTTAAAATACTTTTAATTAGGAAAGAGTTGAGTGGCTGGAAGTCTTTCATATGCTGCTGAGCTACAATCCATGGGATACACAACCAACATGGTGAAGAAAGCTGGGAGGTGTAGTTCAGCAACATCTTGAGGACCACAATTCTTTACTCAATTTATTAATGAGACTGGTAGTGCAGTGGTTAGAATGCAGTACTGCAAGCTACTTCTGCTGACTGCCGGCTGTCGGCAATTTGGCAGTTTGAATCTCACCAGGCTCAAGGTAGACTCATCCTTCCATCCTTCCAAGGTCGGTAAAATGAGGAGCTAGATTGTTGGGGGCAATATGCTGACTCTGTAAACCACTTAAAGAGGGCTGTAAAGCAGTGTGAAGCGGTGTATAAGTCAGAATGCTATTGCTATTAAATTCATTTGATTTCTGTCTTTTCATAAAATGAATGTCAAGGCAAGCTAAAACCTATTGTGATTATTTCCAGATGTACGCATTTCAAACCAGAGAACCAGCAGCCCTAGTTGAACCAAACGCTTTCAGGGGCAGAGAGAAGAAATTAGTCTATTTCAGCTCCTTTATCTACTGGGGGGGACCTAACACCTCCCTTGCCGTGATCATGGTTGTGAAAATGTTCTCAGCTACTCTTGGTTTCTTGGCCAGGAGCAAAATGTATTTCATTTTGGCTCCAGAAGCTTGTAACAATATAAATATTTACAAATTTATGGAGTGGGAGCTGTACTTCTTCCCATATAATAAATCCATAATAATTAAAAATACTTGTTTTTAACACTTGAATTTCCAGTATTCCTAGACATGTTTATCAGTTGCCTGATTCTGCTTTGACAAGAACTCAGGAGCAGTCAAAAAGTGTCAGTTCAGTAGACCAAAAAGTGTCAGTTCTCTTACATCAAACCATTTTTCTGACGAGTCATTTCTCATGAGAGAGGAAACCCAACTGACCTATACTCCTGATGTCAATGGTTACATCCACATAGCCATGTTCAGCGCTGTGATACATTGCCTCTTTCAGAGCTTTGAGTCTGGCTTTGCTGTTGCGGCTTGCACATAAAGGAGCAGGCGTGCTGTCTGCTAAGTCAGTTCCTTCAGCCAATATCTCCTCCAGGGACAAGATATCACTCTTCTCCTTCTCTGGTTGAGCAAGAAGCTTACGAAACACATTCCTGTCAATCACAAACCAAAAGACAGAAAAGGGAAGGGCAGAGGCCACCATATGGGAATTGTTAACAGTGAAACAGAAGACAACCAGCTAATACTAATTCTGCTTAATTCATCCAACAAGATCTAGTAAACAAAGTATTTTCTTTTCAGCATAGTAGATGAGGCTATAGTAGCAAGTTGAAAATTCAAAAAATCCATATCCTGTCCATCAACAGGCTTATATCCAAAGGCCATTAATGTTCAATGGAGCTGCTCCCAATGAACAAATAATTAGAAACAAGCAATGAAACCCAGTGTGTATCCTCTCCCTTACCTCCCACCTACCTGATACGCTTACATCTTGCTAGCTGCGCATGTTCAGTCCTGTGGGGGATAGAATAAGCAATGTATCCGAAACAAGTGGGCTGAGTGTATGTATCCCTGTGTTTGTTTAGATGGGGAGGAAGATGTTTATTTTGCTATCTGCAATAATGTGTCTATTGTGCTGTGCAATAAGAGGAGAAAAAATTTGATAATTGCAATCCAGAATTCTCCAGGTGATGACAGGCTTAGCTAAATATATCATAGTTCATAGCAACTCATAGCTAAAGAGTTTTACAATGAGTTCTTATTCAACATCTGGCTGACTAGATCTATGACAGATGTATCAAGTGGAAGACTGAGTCTGCCCCAGATCTAACCTTTTCTCCATCCAAACTTTAGGTGAGATACGGTTTCCCAGTTTGAACAGAATCCATTCCATCCATCTTTCTTTTTATAATGGAAATATAAAGCCATTTGCAAAAGAGTTCTGGGGTTGTTGAAATTATGAGAGTTGTGATTTATCTTATCTGGATTGCATCAATCATTGGAAGGTAATGCTAATCTATCTATATCCCAATTGGGAAGGTGTCCAAGTGCATCCCATTCAAAGGAACATAAATCCCTATCGTTATATTACTATAAATCTCTATATATTATATTAAATCTACATAAATCTACATAAATCTCTATAGTGATATTATTATAACTAATGACATTTTTAACAGTCAGTTGAAATCAGTTCCTGGACTTTTAAAGCTAAAGGATATAAGGGCATAATGGAAGATCTTGGTAAATGAAAAACATTAGAAGTGGTGGCAAAGACTATTCAATCCTTTGTTACCACAAATCAGAGACAGTTGGCTTTCAATTTTTTTTTTTTGCACCTTCAGTTCATGTATTTTCTTGGCCCTTATACAGAAATGCTAACCTTTCCTCTCTAATTCTACACATGACTATTTATCATCCAATGATTGCATCATCAAGGGATGATTTATACGAGTGCAAAGAAGATGTCTGAGTTTAGCAGCACAGAGAGAAATTCTGTATGATTTAATGGCATTTTTAGACACCTCATTCATTAAGTGCTTAGTAACAAGGTGATTTACAATCATGTGTTTGTGCCTTTCTGATTCATATGCAACATATGCTTACTTCCTGCCTTAAACTTGCCTTATTTTCTTCACAATCCACTTCTTATTCCCCCCCACCCCTTTGTTATTAGTGGTTCATTAGTTTTGTATACTGCCAGGGTAATAAAATTGGCAGCTCTGTTGTTTTTCCTTGTGATTTCACCAGATCTGTATACTGAAGAATATCTGGAATATCTATTTCCAGAGCAAACCTTGTATCTCATATTCCTTTCTTGATGCTTTATAGGAGTCGTACATCTATGAACTAGGACTATACTTGAGACTTCTTCTCTACTGCAATGGTCCTGACTCCAGAAATACTTCTGTCTTTGCCTTTCATTGAAATCTCGTTGAAAGGTGCTTCTGCAATGCTATTTCAGCTGGTAAAGCAGCTGAGATATAAAGCTGAAACAAATATCAAGTGAAGGAAAATTATGTTTGTTAAGATTTTTTATCTTCTAACCCATCACCCCTAGATACCATAAACCCTAGCATGGGATGACACAAGTTGCAGTCTGTTAAAATCTGGACAGCTAAACGGGCCCGTCCTGGATAGATCCTGGCTTGAGCTGGCCTACAGTCAATTCTGCCTTTATCCCCAGTCTGGCGGCCTCAGAATTGATATCAAAATAAAACAGAAGAGGATGCAACCAAATTTCTTTTGGCTGTATTTGTTCTGCAGATGAGGTAAGGAGCAAAATTAGTACCTTACGCTTAAAAAAACCCCTGATCTTGCCCCTCAAACCTCCCCCAAATGGAACACGTAATATGATTTGTCAGGAATTTTAAAGGGTAAAATAGATATTTTAGGCATTTAAGCTAAGAGTTTGCCTGGACAATAATATTTTTCCTGACTCTAGGCTATACTGATTTTTAACTTGTTTAAATACCAGCGTCCAGCTTGTAACTCACTGCCACTCAACTGCATCTCAGCGGTGTCTGTTCCTGCATTATTGTTATACATGCTACCTCTTTATTTTTGTTTAGTTTCCATGGACAATAGCCATTCACAGTGTGTATCTTTTATCTATTTTGTTAAAAATAATGTTTGAGAAAAAATTGACAGTGTAAATTTATATATGTGAATCTTAGTGTCCAAGAATTGCAGGTCAAATTCTTTAAACATCCCATTCAAACATTGTTTTAACACTTAATTAAAAGCATACCAATTATACCTGTGTCCGTGTGCAGCAGCCTGGCTGAAGGAGTTCATATCACCTTGTGGAGTCATGGAAATTCCATTCCTGTACATTGTTCCAATCATAGGATCAGCGCCTCGCTCCAAAAGCAGACTAACCAGTTCAAAATTTCCTACAAATCAGTAACAAAGAAAGCCTTTTTAAAAAGCCTGGTTCTTATTCTCTTCAATCAAACAATATTAACGAAGGTATTATGATAAAATAATCCCTACCAGCAGCTGCTGCCAGTTGCAAAGGTGTTTCAGAATAGTTTTCCTCACCATGTTCCAAAGAACCTTCCACTTTGGCTCCTGCATCCAGGAGTAGCTAGAAAAGAAGACCCATTGTTTGTTTGCTTTTTTAAAAAATTCTGAACAAGAACTGAGATGCTCAACCAGCACAGAAGGACAATCTTCTTCAACCCAATGCCTAGATCAGAGATGGGTTTCTCCCGGTTCGCTGGTTACCTGCTTTGGGGATGCGCTTCCAGATCGGCTGTCAAAAGCACGCGGTGCGGGATTGCCTTCAAAATCTTTGTGGTGTTCTGCAAACAC
>JANHGC010006416.1:6919-20524 GCA_027560395.1 Boaedon fuliginosus | reverse complement strand
TTCTGTTCCAAGGCAAATCGTGCAAGTAGCTGGCCCCACCTGGTTGCAGCTCACCCACACCCGTCCCCTACCTGCCTGCCCCCTCCCCACCTGCCTGCTCAGCTCACCACTCCCTGCCAGCATAGAATCACACACACTGTGTGCCTGCCTGCCTGCCTGCCGCGGCCCAACTGACCAGGTAAGCCTGCGAGTCATGGGCTAAGCTAGCTAGCTGCCCCATTGTCTGGGCGGGGGCGGGGAAGTATGGAGGAAATGTCTGTCCAGCATCGGTCATGTTACTGAGTGGGTGTGGCCAAATCGATGTCACCCCATCTTGCAGTGACGTCAAGGTGGTCACGCCCATCCAGTCACATGACCATCCAGCCATGCCCACTAAGCCACACCCACAGAACCTGTTGTTAAATAAACCCACCCCTGGATAAACCATAATGTATGTTGGTTTTGTATGCTGTATAAACCCAGTCATTATCATTCATAAACGTGTTTATGGTTTAACACTTTGAATGAATTTAGTTAATTCATTTAGTTAGCATTTATATCTAAACTGTCTGAAGAATCTATACTGAAAATAGAGCGTGACTTTTGAGCTTCATAACTGCGTTAGTTTTTTCAGATACTTTCTCTTATGTTGAAATCCAACAATAGGTACATTTCATAAAATCATCTAGATGTTGTGCAAATTGCTAACATACAGTAAACCAATTAACTTGTAAACTTCCTTGTGGTTTTTTCCATATAGATTTAGCAATGATTGATGCTCAATTGTTCCCCGTGTCAGATAAATGCAATTCTAATGCTTCCTTTTTTCTCAGAATTCAAGCGAACACCAATTTTGAAACAGACATTAAAAGAAGCTGATGCAAATCAGTATCATAACCATTTTAGCTGTTAAGTTTCTTTTTTTAATCTTTATAACATTAGGCTCTTGACAGCGTATTGTCTGAGGCCCTAAGAGGTCCGGCCCTTATTCTTTCGTGATCCTTATCATGTGTCTTTGTTCCCCTTTCTATCATTGTCTTGCTTTGGCTTTTAACACCAAAACAATCCCAACAAGGGACCATTTCTTACAATGGGTTGCCTAGCAACAGCAGGTCCTCAATCAAGGATACAGCATTTGCAGAAAAAAATTCCAAAGTAGGGAAAGCAAATTATTATTGCTGGGTATCTTTTTTGATGCATATCAGTTACTCTGATTACTGCTTCCAATGATAACACAAGAGGGTTAACATGAACAAAATCAGTCTTTGCAATAGAGTAGCTAAAATGGGGGCACGGCTGGAATTAAATGTAGAGTTAAGTTGAGATGAGGAAAAACTAGAAAAAAATGGCCCAAATCGATATATTGAGCATTTATAACCTACAGAGAACTGACACTGAGCTGAGAGGTAAGTCTATACTCCAAATTAGAAACCGCTGTATCCAGTAAAATCTGCGGATCCCAAGACCACATCTAGAGAAGAGTGTGGACCAGAAGGCAGGTCTTTTTAGTGGTTGCCCCCTTACTCCTGAACACACATCACTTTTTATTCATTTATTTGTTGCCATGGTGGCTCAGTAGTTAGAATGCAATATTGCAGGCTGACCCTGCTCACTGCAAGGAATTCAGAGTTGACTAGCTCAAGGTTCACTCAGCATTCCATCCTTCTGAGGACCCAGATTGTTGGGGGCAATATGCTGACTCTGTAAACCATTTAGAAAGAGAAGGCAGTCATTAAGTAATTCCAACTTTCCCCACTGACTTTGCTTGACGGAAGATGACTGAGAAGCTTGCAAATGACTATCACATGACCCCAATATGTAACTGTTGTAAATTCATGCCACATGCAAAGCAAAAATCCAAATAAGTCCTAGCTTGATTTTTACACTTGTGCCCAATATAAGCCCTATATCCAAAATAATCCCTAATTAAGACTCCGGGCACTCTAGGATACATGGGTAAAAGTTAAGCTAGGGTGGGGATGTGGGGGTAGAGCTGCCCTACTACTTATCTTTGGACAACTGCAGACAGGCCTTGCATACCCCGATATCTGCCTTGCCAGCCCATTTGTTCTGCAGCCGGAAGGCTTTCCTGAAGGCCTTTGTAAGACGATAACAGAGTTACGGATCAATCCAGAGCTCAGTTATCGGCTGCAGAGGCCTTTGGGAAAGCGTTGTTGGCCTTGCCAGGCAAAGAAGTTCCTGAAAGCCTCTAACAGCGAAAAGGAGGCTGGGGGTGATGCGTGCAAGTGAGGTGAGTCAGTGGATGACATCCTACCCAAAATAAGACCTACTGCCTTTTTGGCATCAAAAGAAAATATAAGACAGCGTCTTATTTTTGGGAAAACACGGTATACACAGCTCCATGACCTTGAACCAGAATGGAATCTTTGAAGCAAAAGGGAATCTTTACTCATGTTTAATTTGATCTTAATATTCTAATCATAATATTCTTAATATTCTAGCAAACGAAAAATAAATTTGCACTGTTCAGGTTCAGCCTGGGCTTCATTTTCTTACATAGCAAAAAGTTTTGTCTTGATTCAAAACCTGTCTTCTGAACAACTTCATCAAGAGAATATGAATTGATGTCACAAGTAGATAACACCACAAACCTGTTCTCTGTGGGTATGTGTTTGTAACATGGGATGTGGTTGCTCAAAAATCCAAAGGAGAAAAGTTAGAAAACATTATGTGCACTTACTAAGTTCTGCAATGCTTCCCACGCGTGTAGCAAGCAGCGACTGCTCGATGGTTCGCAATTCTGATTGGCTAAACATCTGGACATCCCCTGGCTTATTTGACCTTTGCTGTTCTTTGTGAAGATTCAGACTCTCTGGCAGGCAAGGAACACCTGGTGTTAAAGCAGAAAGAAGAGGGGACGGAAAGTTCAATATGGTTATAAAACCCAGACAACTGCAAGGTTTTCAATTTAACAGACTCAAATCTACAATTTATTTATTTAATTTGATTTATACCCCGCCTTTTTTCCCCGATCAAGGGGAACAATGCTGTCCTACAATAGGAGACTGAGCATTGATCAGTCAATCCTAATACTATGTATTTGGTTGCCAGTGACTCTAGGATTTTAAGAACTTTAAGAATAAAGTTTATTCTTATTCTTTAAGATCCTCAGCTCAACTTCAGCCCTGCTATCCAGATATTGTTTCAAACTAGAGATGACAAGAAATCAAATCAGGCACCTGAGATGGGAAAAGCATGTGCTCTGACACCAAAACATGACTTCCTCCCAGTCATAGTTACTTGTTCCTAACCAGGATAATACCCAAGTGATGAAATGAGAGCTCCTCACTTTTGTACATACCTGTGATGTCAGGTGCAAGTACGTAAGTGGCATAGTTTATATTGGGGCATATATTTTGTCACATGTTCTCCTTGTATATGTCATTGTTTCTCATATTTTGTCACATGCGCTCCCAGTATATGTCATTGTTTCTCATTGTATGTGTTTGACTAAAGAATAGCTCAAAAGACTATCTTCCAAATCACAAACAAAGCTGACTATTTCATTGTGAAGCAACTGTCTCAGCATAGGTATAGCATGGCTGAGAAATGTTTGAGTGACCTTATTTTTCATAATTGTGAAGCACAGCTTAACCGAGCTATAACAGAGATACCTGCAAAATCAATTCCACACAAGATAATTCACCTCTTTTTCTCTTAAAATATTCTTGTTCTGGGTCAATAGAAGGACAACACATTTTCTTCTAACTCATAAGCAGTTAGCCTTCCTTGATGAAAGTGCAAATACCATTGCCTGTGAAAAGCAGACTGCACTTATAGCAATTATCCAGGTTAATCTCTGTAAATAAAGTAACTGCCAATTCTCTTGCATAGTAGATAATAGATAAGCATGCGGAGCCTATGCTAGCCTTGAAGCAGCTATCATAGGTTAAATATACTAAGCCAGGATCATCATGACATCTCCTAATGCTGACAAGCTGGTGCAAGCAGAATTGCACATCATCAGAAAACGGAGTCTATTCATTATGTCATTCCGGACAGTAGATAGGAATCAACCCTGCCTTCAATAAATATTTCTATTGGGAATGGACCCCTATCCATTCATCAATCATATATTCCGAAGGATACAAGCAAACTTTGTATAGAGAAGCATACTAAAAAAAAACATTCTGAGAAATATTCAAAAATGAATTTAATGGTTATAGTATAAAGCTTTGATGGATGCCTCTGGAGAATTAATAGAAAAGCTTTTAAGGGGAGATTAAACTTTTCACTGCTTTTGCTACAATGGGCCACCTAATTTCTCTGATAATAGTTTTTGAAATGTTCAGCCAACAAGCAAAAGATTCATAGAAAGAATATTAAGCATATTTTATTAGTACTAAAAACTGGATTTTTTATTACGAGTACAAGAAATGCTGCAGAGAAGTTACAACTAAATAGATGCTTAATTAATACATTTTAAAAGAATATAAATATAGAACCCTGGTGTTTTAGCCCACTGTGCAACATAAAATTATATATTTGAAACAGCTCATCCAATCCATAATGAGTTCCTAAAACACTTAATTCCAGCCTAGTTTCTATGGTAGAAACGGCAAATGTTTTAGTGATCATTAATTACCTCACACAATCCAATGAGAAAAAATACAACAAAATATTGATAGTGTATGAGAGCTCTCTGTTATTAAGGTGACCAATCGTCCTCCTTTAGGGAGGACAGGCCTTCTTTTGTAAGTTCTGTCCTCCCTCAAAAAGTATCCTCCTACATGTCCTCCTTTCTTATATTTGAAGACTAATCTGTAAATCTCCGTATTCAATCAATGCTGATCCAATCTGTTGCGTGTTATGTGACTTATTTGTATTTGAAATGATGATTCGTCAAGGCTTGGTACAGAGCGGCAAGACACCATTATGTGACACATGCGCTCTGCTTAGGATAGCACCGTGCGCAAGTGGCTTTGTTTACATCTTACCGAAACACAATGTTTCTTTTATTTATAATTTTTTTCTTCAATTTATTTGTGTCCTTCTTTTCATTGTAAAAAAGTTGTCCTTCTTTTCATTGTAAAAAAGTTGGTCACCTTACTGTTATCCTAGGCTAGCCTAAACTAGCTGCCACTGACCAATTTAATGAACCATGCACGTTATGAGCTCATCATATGCACCAACAATTATGAGTGCAAAAATTATAACTTGCATGTTATGAATTATACAGCATGAAGGTTAGTGGTTTATGATTCCGGAGGCTGTTCCAAAAGGTTAAGTTTTTCCTCTTTATAATTAGGCATATGTAAGAAATTGGCCAGGGCATAGCTTTTACATAAAGAAACTAACTTCCAATCTGTCAAATAAATAGAAAAACCCAAAATACATATGCACACTAAAAAGCACAACCAGGAAAAAAAAACCTAGACAATTGGCAAATGCCACATATGACGGTTTAGTAAACTGTCCCAACTTAGGTGACTCACTAAATTTCAGCCCAGTTGGGAAAAGAAATAGTTGCTTAAACTGAAACAAGGTCAGAACAGTTGTGTAAGCAATGGGGAGACACGTTCAGTTCCATTTCTCTTAACAGATGACAGCAAGAGTACATGTGAGATACTATAAACCCATACATTCACACTGAGATTGCATGAGTATTCACATGAGCTCTATCCATAAAATACTGACTCAAGGTGACATATTCGAACTGAAAATTTAGCAACCCTGAGGGAAGTGATTACTGACTGTCTGCTCTCTATTCCAAGGTTTTATTTTAGCATATTCTTAATAAATTGTATGTTTCTTTTCCACACAGCTTAATCTGACAAACATGCAGACATTCAAGGCTTCCAAACTTGAATTATTTATTTATTCCATTTTTATGGCCACCCATCTAAAATGAATGACTCTGGGTGGCCTAGAATGTAAAAAGAAACAAACAAAAATACAAAAAAACAGCAGTCTGGGTCAAAACAGACTCATCAGTTCAAATCAATATAATCAATGCACAGGCTCAACCTACTTCCTGATCCCTAAGCCTGGGGACATAGCCAATCTTTAAGGCCTCACAAGAGGCTAGCAGGGTCAGGGCCAATTTGATCTCTGGGGAAATCATATTTCAAAGGATGTGGGGGTGTATGTGCCACAATACAAAAGGCTCTCTTCCTGGCTCCCGATAGGTGGCATTTCTTAGCAGATGGAAACTGAAGCAAGCTTTGTCTGCCAGACCTAATGGGATGGGTAGAGATAATTATGGAAAAACAGTCCCTCAAATAACCTGACCCTGTGCCACAAATGCTTTTTTATCTTATACCAGCACCTTGAATTGAACCTGGAAGAAAACTGGCAATTGGTTCAGCTGCATAATGAGAAACTTACTTTGTTTCCCTAGCTGTTATTGGTTTCTTTTTATCTGTCTTTCTAAATCAAAGATTCTGACACATCTCTATAAACTTTAATAATGGAACCCGGTGTCATTTGTCATTGGAAAATTATGTAATTGAATGATAACTTTATTACTTAGCACTGCATTTGCTGATCAGTGTCATTCAGGATTACATTACATGCTTGAACATCATACTTGGACTCATGACTTACTCATCATCCATTAATTCTTGACCTCACCTTGTTTTACCACTGATATTTCTCAGACCCATATTCCCACTATATACACCTTCAGGTTTCTTCTGATATATCCAACTCTCACATCTATGTAACAAATTAGGCAGAAGTATGCTCGTATACACAGAGATTTCCATTTCTTTTGACAAACATTAGCTCTTCACAACAGACCATTGCCTTTTTCTCAGAATTCGCATACTTTAAAATTTCTCCACATTTTACAAATTTTTCTTTCTGCTCTCATTTTTTACCATTTACATTTAACTTTTAATTATTCACTCTAATTTCTCTGACAAACACAACTATTAATCTTTGCCACATTAATTCTGAGATCAACACCTACCGTTGTATCCTACAATCAAACACGTGTTGTAAATATTTCAGTTCTTGGCCAACAAATGGCCAGCCTGCACAAATACATAGACACTGAAGTCCCCCAACCAACATATTTTAATGCCACTAATAAGTATTCCTTATATATCCATAAATACAATAAACAAAAGGGGGTATCACAAATCATTCTCCTACTACCTACTCAATATTAAACTATTATCTAAGTACTCCAAATATGCTCATATGTGGTATATTTGCATTATATACTACTCTTTTATCAATTCAGAAAACATATTCTCCATAGGCATGCAAAATATTCCATATTCAAACCTATTCTTATCATACATATTTTTCTAAATCTACTTTCTTACATTCATACATGTCTCAATGACCAGTTGAATAACAAAAAATCCCATGCCAAACATACATTCACACAACACTTGTTACAGCAAATTGCAGTAGTGAAAGTAAAAAGGGTATGAGTGATCTGGCAGTATGTTACAACCGATATACAAGATGTTGTACAAAGATTTGGCCACAGGTTCCACCTGCTTTTTGAGTAAGAGTTATGAGGCTAGGAAGATCCTTAAGTGCAGAGAGTGAAAAGGAAACTCAAAATTGTTTTGCCTTGATTGTCTTTGGTATAAAAGGGGAGAGATAGAGAACTAGGGCTTTCAAGGTTCTGTTATTACAGCCTATATCAATCAAATAAATTTCTTTCTGAGGTTTCTGTTACCTGGCCTGTTCTGTCCTTGAAAGACTGACAGTTGCACTGACTTTGGATACACACATGTGTTTTTTTCTAACTATCCAGGGAAAAAACCTTGTGGTCATAGTGAATAGGTCAATGAACATGTCAGCTCTCTACATGGTGATAATGAAAAAGTCAACTTGCCATGCCAGGGATTATTGAGAAAGGGATTGAAAATAAAACTGCCAACACTGGAATGCCTCTCTATAGAAATATATCCTGCATCTGCATCAGGAATACTACATACCGTTCTGATCACCACATTTGGAAAAACATACAGCAGACTGAATAAAACCACATTTGGAGAAACATACAACAGACTGAATAAAATTTGGAAGAGACTAAGCAAGATGAACAGGGCACTCCAAAAACATTGGAATTTATTAGCTTGGGGAAAGGTGACAAAAACTGTATAAAATTATGCAAGACACAAAGAAAATGAACGGGGAGAAATGTCTCTGATGCTGAATTCGTGAACTATTCCTTCATGGTGCATAAATAATAAAATAAATAATTGCCAGTAGAATTGGTTGGCTGCTGTGTTATTCATAGAAATGTAAAGGTTGAATTAAAATGGGTCTTGACTTGCTGCAAAAGTCTTTCGTTTTCATATTTGACATGACACAGTTTGAAGTATCCATTCTCTGCTTTGTGATAAAGCTTCCTACCTTGCTAACCCAGAAGCTGTGGTAGACTGTTTCCTGTCTACTACCTGTCAGTTATGACAATGAAGCACGATGTTGGTAGCAAACCAAACAGTAAAGATAGGCCTTTCCAACAAGGAAATGACTAATTATGAGTAAGGTTTAGAAATATTAACTGGATAATACTAGTGAACTACTGACCTCTACATTTGGGAAATAATTTCCGTGAAGTGATCAGAAGTCAAGCTTGACACAAGGAGACCACATTTGTCTTATTTTAGAGTGCTCAGGATTACAACTCTTTAGCAAAAGATGTGGGGTGGTTCCTCTTTCCCTTATTCTATTAACAGTACGCAAAACATTTTTAGGCAGATCGTATGTAAATATGTTTTGGCAGTAGAACTTTGGAAAATGTTCTGCTTTTTATGTATTTTTTTAATGGTTAAGTTCATGCCTGAAAATCCAGATATAAAATTTAGTACTTATACTTTTACTGATATTTCTAATTACACTGCTTTTATTTTTGTTACCTGCACTGAGCATCATTTGTTGCCAGAAAGATGGGATACACATTCTATAAATAAATGAAGCATTTAATTTTAATGAAATCTGCCTGTAGAAACATTTTTCTATGAACCACTTCAATGGATCACTGATTAACTTTACTTACTACTTAATAATGCCTGGTAGTAAGATAGATTTCTAAATATGGTAATAAGATGCTAAACTGTTATCTAGACATGTTGTTTTGGTTTACAGTAAGCAAATACTGTAAAAATTAGTTGAAATTGTCTCAAATTGCTCCCAATGTTCATATTAAAAAATGATCCACAATGCATGTATTAATAAATATGAGTCCCTAACTCGTTTTGAATTCTGTATTTCCTTTTCTTCCAATGCTATATTGTTGCTATGTATGTTTCTTTTAAGGCATCACATCGCTTCAAGTAATTTGAGGTAGGAGGTGATAAAAGTTCCTCACACCAGAGGGTAGTAGATTAAAGCAAAAACTCAACTTTACCAGACCATGACAGCAAATGAACTCTTAGAACACAAAGTTTCTTCACTAGAAATTTTTCAGTAGAAATAATTCTCATAAAAACCTAAATAATAGCTTTATAAAAGCTATAAAGAATAGCTGATCTAAAATAAATGTGTTCTTCTCAAAATATAAAAGAGGAATTTGAAGGTGGCGTTGGAGGATATTTTCTCAATAAAATTTAACAAGTTTTTTTTTATTTTTCAGTAAAAACTGCACGATAGATCCACAATAAAGATGTAATCCAGTGTTCTGCATCAAAGTTAATTCCATCGCAGAAGTAACAACTCAGGGAGAAGAGATGTTGAAAGAGGTAAGATATCAATTGTGGCATTGCAACTAAAGTCACACCCATTTCTTGATATGTTAAAATGGCACAGATACAAAATGACAGGGCTTCAACCATGCTACATCAATATGCTACCTCTTGTCTTTTTTGACCCCGACAATCCTAGAGAGGCTACTACTGCTGCTGTACCAGAGATGAAAGAAGCAGTTCCAGAACTAAGCACTTTTGCCTGACAGAGACTTGAAGAAAGATTATAAAAGCACAGGCAATCTCAGTATGTTGTAATTGGCTAACTGAGTGGCAGGTCAAGCAGGCAGTGAAGGAATCAGCGAATGTAGTGTGTTTTAGTGGTTAAAAACTTGATCTAGGAGTGGGCTGTTCCATGTTCGAATCCATCATCAGTCACAGAAACTCCCTGAGTGAACCTAGCCAGGCATTTTCAGTTCAACAGGCTGTTTATTTTGGAGAAAATCTGAGGCACAGAATGCCTTGTGTGCATCCTTAAGCTGCTACAGCAGGGATGTCAAACTCGATTTCATAGAAGGCCGCATCAGGGTTGTGTTTGACCTCAGGGGCCAGGGTGGGCGTGGCCAGGATGGGTGTGGCCAGCTCAGGGTCACTCATGTTGGGGTGCCTGTGGTGGCCCAAGCGCTCCGCCAGTGAAAATGGGCACCCAAGCTCTGGTTTTGGCTGCAACGGCTTCCTGCAAGCCTCTGCCAGTGAAAATAGAGCTCAAGAGGGCTGCCTATGGCCCTTGCAAGCTTTGTTTTCAGCTGCAACGGCCTCCTGTAACCTTTTGACAGTGAAAATGGAGCTCCATTTTCTCTAGCAGAGCACTATGGGCTGGTCCTTCGCTGTTTCCAGGGTGTCCCCCACAAGCCACCTCTAAGCAGGTGGATCCACTCTAAACTGGATACACCTGCAGGTATATCCAGTCCATGGGCCTTGGGTTTGATACCCCTGTGCTACAGGAAAATCAGGATATAAATGTTTTAAAAAAATTCAAAAATAAAGTAGGTAAAAAGGTGAAATTCTTGTACTATTATGGGATGGACTCAATCACAGTGCTCATGTGTTATGGTATTTATTCAGCTATTGGTTGAAGACAGCTTTAATTGGCTGGATATTCTGGTGTTCCAACACTTTGGCCAATGATTCTTGCAAAGATAGGTGCCCAGAACAAGTCAAAAGCAAAAACTAATTTAATCTATATTTCTTCTTTTACAGCAGTCCAAAAACAACACTTGTTCATTGGAGCAAATGAAGAAGGAATTGTTAATCTATTATTTAATCATGCATTATAATGCCTGCTCCTCACAAAAAGAGTACATTACTTCATTGCAAAAACATTTCCTACATATGGATATATGCTACTCAGATACTCAGAAAGCTCTTTGAAATTCTGGATAGGATAAGGGAGTCTGTAAAAGTAAACATTTGTATGATTAATAATCTAGCAAATCAGGCACCCCTTTTTTCAAACCTTGTTTATTCTAACTAATAAGCAATTAGAGGAAAGAGACAGATTGCTCCTTGTTAGCATGAAAGCAATATAAATCCATTCTTATGTCACTGAAATAAACAGCAGTGAAATTCTTGGAACTACATTTTGTATTTGGGTTGGGCCTAATGCCATGGAACATTGCATTAAAAAAAGGGAAAACTCTCAGTTGAAACACTAACTCACCCCCACATATACACATACACCTGTTTTTCATGAATGACTGACTGCAAAAAAAAAAGCCTACTGTAATGCAATATATCAGTGGAACAAATGTTGGTTTGCATATTCAGGACACAATTTTCCATGTCAAATTTAGACATCATTTTGCCTATCCAGGCTCATTTTGAAGGGTAGTCAGGGAAAGTCATCATAATCTGAGTAACAAAAGAGCATAAATGTTTAGCTCACACTAGCTCCCTTAAAGCAACAATCACTTTGAATTCCAAAGAGGAAGAGTAATGTGTAGTCTTCTCACAGGCCAGCCTAATTCTGGGGTGATAGTTATTATTAGACTTGAGGCTTTGTATGGGGCTATCATAGCGATCATTCCATTTTAACGTTTTTCTGTTTAATAATTCCCTTCTAGTTATTTCCATCCATGTCTGGAAAGACCATCCATGTAACTGAAATTATTTTTAGAACTATCCAAAACACATTGAGGTCTCTCAACATACAATTTTTAATCTATGTTACTGTACCATTTTTGCGGAATTACAGAGACATGTAATGAAAAGATCCTGAACGTCAACTGCCTTCCTAATCCATCAAAGATGCTTCGCTAATTCTCCAACAGAAAACCTTTATCTTTGGTGTTGATCTAGGGCAGCAACCACATGTGTTTCTCAGAGGGGTCTGCTCTTCTGGTCTTGGTGGTTTTTGCTATTATTAGCTTGTTATCTTACTACCTTTGCTGTAGTCAAGCATGTCTTTTAATGCTAAAAACACATTAACCGTGGCATGTTTTCAAAGCAATTCATGATACAATAGGAAAAAGGTAAACGTATCACTTGGAATTTCATCTCTCCCCATTTTTCTTTTTGTGAATTTGCAGAACAGAAGCCCAACTCTTCTAAGACAGGAGACCTCATACCATCCCAGATAAATGGTTGTCTAATCTTTTCTTGAAATCTCCGGTGATGGAGCATCCACAAGTCTAGAAGGCAAGCTGTTCCACTGATTAATTGTTCTCACTGTTGAAAAATTTCTTCTTAGTTACAGATGGGACTTCTCTTTGATCCATTGCTTCTTGTTCTACCGTCAGGTGCTTTGCAGAATAAGTCAATTCCCTCTTCTCTGTGAGAGCCCCACAAGTAACAAGACAGCTATCACATCACCCGAAATCCTTGTCTTCATTAGACTAGACATACCTAGTTCCTTTAACTGTTCATCAAATAATGTAGCCTCCAAACCCGTTATCATCTGTGTTGCTTTTCTCAGCATCATTTTTGTATCTTGGTGACCAGAACTGAACACAGTATTCCCAATATGGTCTTACTAGTGCAGTATAAAGTGGTACTATCACTTCTTCAGTCTTTTGCTCCTAAAGAGTGGGGTTTATCCTGGGGATTAGATCTTAAAAATAGTAACAAAGTTGCTATTGATACCAACTGCAGTCTCATTCTTGTAGCATCTAATGGATAATTTTTTGTTAGACATTGTATGTATATGCTGCATGTTTGTTTACAGTATGTGTTGTCTCTGTGTTGGGAGAACAGCTGACCCTACTTCTTCACTGCAAGTATTATTTAGCTATGATGGAACCCAGCCACATTTAATTAATTGTGCATTTCTTTATATTTTAACAGCAAGTTTTCAGAAATAATGATTTCTTGATATTGAAAATATAAGCACTGGAGAGAAGCAAGATTATTAGAATATGGCAGCAATCAAGCTTGCACCATTTGCAATGGTTTTTTATCTGCTTCCCTCCTTCCTTGTATGCAAATCTCTAGAATGACTGTGAAAAATAGGATATTTCTATGTTTGTTTTTGCAAATCTATGTGAAAACAGAGTGTTGTATCTGATTATGGATGGGGAAAATGCAAACCAAAATGCAACCAAATCTATGCAAACTTCAAACAAAAATGAAAGGTAGAAAAAGAAATTTGACTAGGCAGAAGAAAAAATATATATTTCATATTTAATATTTGGCTTCTAGGCTTAGATGTAATAAATGATCACTAGATTTGCAAAGGCAGATGTCAAGAAAAAAATATATTTATTTCTGACTGATATCATCACAGGTGGACAAATGAAGAAATATGCTTTCTTTTGACTTGGTTATTTTCTCTCTAATATGATCTCAGTATACCGTATATACTCGAGTATAAGCCGACCCGAATATAAGCTGAGGTACCTAACTTTACCCATGAAAACTGGAAAAACTTATTGACTCGCGTATAAGCCGAGGGTGAGATTCCAGAACATTTCAAATTATTCTGTTTCACCTATAGAACATTTATAAAGTTGATAGG
>JANHGC010006415.1:30540-44093 GCA_027560395.1 Boaedon fuliginosus | reverse complement strand
ATTGCCCCCCAACAATCTGGGTCCTCATTTCACCGACCTTGGAAAGGATGGAAGGCTGAGTCAACCTTGAGCCTGGTAGGATTTGATCTGACAACCTGCTGAACAAGTCAGCAGAGATTGCAGTGCTACATTTAACCACTGCGCCACAAAGGCTTACTAAGTGTCTCCTGCAAATCAATATTAATAGCTGTGTAAAGTTGCCCACATACTGAAAGAGTATTATGGCTGATGGATTTGTATTTGGTTTTGCCCCAGGAAATGCTTTAAAGGCATTTCTTTTTAAAATGGCAAATAGTTCTTTTGTCAGTTGGAATAGTCCTCTGCTGATAAATTACAGTTTACCTTTTGGAGTGTTTAGTGCTTTGCCACTCCTAATTTACTCAATTGTTCTAGATTTGGGAAGAAAGAAAGCTAATTGTATATTCCTATTGAAAAGTATGTCTGAATTCAGTTGGGCTTAATTCTAGGTAAATGAGTACAATTGTATATGCTAATGACCTTTTTTTAATTTGAAGCTAGCATAGCCTTAGGATAACCAGTTGGATAAATGATAATAAAGCAAAAAATCATGACAGCAGTTCCGGTTGCAATTGTTCAGTGACTTGTGCACAGTTGTTAAGCACATTGTCATGTGATTGCATCTTGTCACTTCCCGCTGACTTCTCCATTGCTTTGCTTCTCAGAAGCCAGCAGTGAAGGTTGCAAATGGTGATTGTGTAACATAGGGCATTGTGACAGTCATAATTGCATGCTAGATGCCAAGTACCTGAATTGTGATCATGTGACCACGTGGATATGGGATGGTTGCAACTTTGAAGATCTCCTTGTTCAGAGAAGTCAAAACTTTGAATGATCACTGAATGAGTGATCACTAAAAAGGGCTACCTCTACCAAATAAAATAAAGATATAGTGTTGTAAAGACGCAAAATTGTGTTCATGCAATTTTGATTACTGAATTCACCCATTTTCTCAGTTTGCCTAAGGACTCTAAGGGCTTGTTGCTCATATGAGTTTAAGCTGGTTACTCCCATGGATGTGCCATCAGGGCTTAAATTCTGCCACATTATTATGGACCTATGCCATTCTGATAAGACTCATCAGAGGTGGCATGTGGTTGGCTCAAAGTTGTGATTAATGCCACTGAAGGTGGAATGGTGTCACCCACCTTCAGGGAGGTAAGGGTATACCTCCCTTATAAGAGTCATCTTTGGACCTAATTGTACAGTCTCTAACTTTCTCTTTTTTGGGAGGTTGTTAATGAGTAGCCACTCATGCTTCAGATGGCCCTGGATGAAATGTATTTGGCCTCTTTTTAGTCAAGGTTTCGCTTTGAGACATCATTGGTTATGCTTATGGATGAGGATGGGGTGTGTGTGATGCATCTAACCTAGCCTTATTAGATCTGGTTTTCTTCTGGACTACCTATGGCAGGGGTGTCAAACTCAATTTTATTTAGGGCCACATCAGAGTTGACCTTATGGGGCTGGCGGGGGCATGGCCGGGGTGGGCATGGCCATCTGGATATCACTTGTGTCAGAAGTCCCTGTGGTGGCCCAAGCTCTCTGCCAGCGAAAACAGGCTCCCAACCTCTGTTTTTGGCTACAATGGCCTCTTGTAACCCTCTGCCAGCAAAAATGGAGCTCACAAACAGCCCTCCCAAGCTCTGTTTTTGCTGCAAAGGCACCATGGGCCAGTCCTTCACTGTTTCCAGAGAGGTCCCGCCGGCCTGATCTAAGCACCCCCTGGTCCTTGAGTTTGACAGCCCTGAGCTATGGAAATGGGATATTTATAGCGGTTCTTCCCCTTCCTCTGTGGCTACTTTTAGTTGGTGTTGGTGGGAGGGAGAGATTGGGTTCTATGATCCTGCCATAGGGGAGTTTCAGGTCTTGAATCTCTACATGAGGCCTCTGGCAGAGATCATCTAGTGGCATGAAGTGTGGTATCATCAGCATACACATTTACACATCTCTACCAAGCAGCACTGTCTTGATGTTGGCCTGGAGGCTGCAAGGATTCAGATGGAGAGGAGCCAACTCTGACTCAACCCTAGCAAGATAGAGTGGCTCTGAATTTTCAGTCTCCTGGTTCTGGTGATGTGTCATCTTTGACACTGGCCCAGGAAGCACTCTCCCAAATGGAGCTTGCATGAAACTTTGGGTTCTCCTAAGCTCACATTTCCTGCTGAAGTGACAGCCATGGCCAATGAGGCCTTCATGCAGCTTTGACTTGTGTGCCAATTGTGCTGATTTCTGGACCAGGAGGCCTTGCTCAGTCACTCATGCTCTGGTACTTCCCAGTTAGGTTACTGCAATGCTTTCTATATTGGCGTTCTCTTGGGGATCATCCAGAGATTTTAGGAGGCCCAGAATACAACAGCACACAGCATTTTATGGTTTGGCCATATTATATCACAGGTGTGTGATCTATAATGGCTTTCAGTTTCTTTCTGGGTACAATTCAAGTTGCTTGTTATCACATTTAAAGCTACGGATGGAATGGAGCCAGGTTATCTGTGGCACTGCCTCGTCTGGAGTATATCTGTCACTTTCACCAGTCTAATAGGGTATGTGTATGCTCTAGGTCTCTTGCCTTAAATGGGCCCTGGAAAGCACACATTTTCTGTAGCAGCTCTGACCCTGTGGAACTCTTCTCCTTGAGATCTGGCAGACCATCATTCTGTTAGCTTTTTCAAAGGCTTCGAAGAGCTGGTTCTTCTCAAAAGTGTTGGAATAGGGTGAGGCTGGAGTCTAGTACAGTTGAATGTCAGTGTTTGGATTTGTTGTTTTGTGAGCCATATCGATTAGAGATAGTCCTTGATTTATGACCATTTATTCAGTTCAAAGATTAAATGAAGAGGACTTAGGATGGGGCCTCAGAGTTCTGGTATTTCAGTTTCCCTGCAGTCATGTGATCATGATTGCCTACCTTCTCTGCCAGTTTCCCACAAGCAAACTCAATGGGGAAACCAGTTGGAAGTTGGAAATCATGGTTGGATGAGATCTTTGCTTAACAACCTGAACAGGCCTTTAATAATGGCAATCAAGATTGCAATTGTAAATCAGCTTGATTTTTTGCCTTATGGCTTTTTTTTTTTTGCTTTACAATCACATCAGTTAGCTTATTGTGATGTCATAATGTTTCCTGAATCCTATTGGGTTACTTTGATTGTCAGTCATTTTGACATAGAAACTCGAAGAACTTTGTGTGTTAAGGCATCACAAAATTAAAGAGGGAAAAAGAAAGGCGTTTTGATCAACTGATATTTGTAGGCATAAAAACCCAGTGTGAACTGTTTAGTTTCAGCTACAATTATGCTTCTTGATTATATTGCCCTGTGACAGAACTTCACTAGACACATAATGTAATTATTATTATAGCAAAATGACTGTGGCTACATATAAGTATTTTAAGTATTGTCTGGCTTAGAATGTTCATGGATTATTTTAGGCAAAAATACAAGGACACTTCTTTTTTTAAATCTCAGGTTTCCAGCGCCGTCGACTGATTCCAGCTCCACTTCCTGATTCTACGTCTCTGGGCAGAAAACAGAATGTTGCTGGCCAGTGGGTTGATCTTCCCCCTTTACCAGGGACTTTGAAAGAGCCATTTGAAATAAAAGTTTATGAGATTGATGATGTGGAACGATTACAGCGACATCGACAAGAGGAAAGTGAGGTCAGGATACATTTTACAACAAAGTGGACAATATAAATTTCACAATCTCTGAGGCAAGATTGTAGCTTAAAATCTAGTAGCCAAGTGGAAGAACAGTTTGTAATTAAATCAATATCATAAGCCATTTTTAAATAGTTCATATGTTGGGGTATCTTACCCATTGAAAATAATTTGGTCTATCATTAATTGTGTTTAATGTAGTTGATGGCGTGAGTGGAGAATATCAATTAATACATTATGAGTAGACTTTATAATAATTGCCTGCCTGATGAAACTTTATGAGTCTCCTTTCACTAAAGGGTCATTAACTCTTTATGTAAATGGCACAACGTATCATTTAGAATTCTGTTAAGTTCAAGATGCTGTGCGTTTAATTTATTTGTAATTGGCAAAACAATCCAGTTAATTCTGATAGGTAACAGGAATTACAGTCATTAGTTTGCTACCTGTTTAAAATAACTGCTTCTTTTATTTCATTTACAACAGCCTTTCCAGGATGTTGAAAAGGTAAGTCATGTATTTCCATCTTATTTATCTCTTCAGAGCTAGTTATTTTGTGGCAAACATAAAATTTTCAATTAGTTGTGTTGTGCAGGCAATTGGGAATGGTTTCAATGCAGAACCCTCAGGCCAATGGAGGAGATCCTAAGTGAATTGGGGAGTTTGTAAAATAACTTCTCATCCAAACGCTACACATTTTTTTTGTTAATTGTTAACTGATGTAAACTGATGTTATTTGTTAATTGATAACTCTACAATCAATCTTAGATCTTTTATTCTACATTGTTTCTAGTATTTTAAGATCCAATATTGTAAATTGTGTTTTGCCGCTTTTTAAATTTTTTGATTTTATTTGAATTTTATTGGGCACCATTATTTCAGCTTTATATATAGTTTATTTTTGTTGTCCTGAAAGCTTAAACATCAGACAAATAAAATGGGAATAGAGGCTTAGTTTTCTCTCCTCTACTTTTACTCTGCAAGCCCTTTACCATCCATTTTCAAACCGTGTTTAAAATGAACCAAGACAACTGGAGCATGGGTTATGGAGCAAACCAGAGGGACCATGATTAAGCATCCCACCTGCACATAGAATTGGGATTTTGAAATTTTATTTTTGTCTACTGGAATTATATTTCCTCATTTCACAGGGTGGAAAATAATTTCTTTACATATGGTTTTTATTTAAGACTATTGTAAAAGAGCACATTAACTCAGAATGGCAATAAGAGCCCTAAGTGCTGGTAGAAGGTTGCTTTATTAGATTAGCATCCTTGAAAGTTCACTTTCAGCAAAGATAGGATGGGAGAGAACTCAGCTAATGTTTGATATTGCTTATTGAGGCAGTATGTGAGTAGTTCAAGTTGAATGTTGTGGACTGTAGGTTTTTGGGAAATGGGGAAAAGCAAGCAGATGGCCAGCAAAGAGTTACAGATGTGTAATTTTTGTCCCCCTAAAGGGCTTGATATATTTTAATACGAAGCTGAAAATCCTAGAGAGACGTCACCAACGGATTAGGGAAATGAAAGCAAAGCATGAGTTACTGAAAGAGGAATTGGAAGAAACAAAATGCAGGTTGATGTTGGATCCAAGCAAGTGGAAAGGAGAATGTAAGTATTTATTTAGTGCTAATAGCTAAAGTGCTTGATTGGTGTAAAATTATGAAGAATGGTACGATCTAAATATTTTAATGCAGTGTTTTGATCCAGAATTGTTGAAGAGCAATAGGGATAGGTATTATCTGCCTCAATCTCTTTTCATAATTAATCCTTGTACTCTCTCTGTCCTACCTTCATGTTAATTCACTTTTAAAATTTGGAGCTCTTTTAAAATATGGGGGCAGAGCAAAGTTAACAAAAACTAAATTAAAACATTTAAATGAATTACATTTATTAATGTATTTATTTTAGATTTAAATTCAAGAAAATTTAAAAGATAAAATTAAAAAACCCAAAAAGTAAAAAAAAAAGAGGTTAGCAAGAATATCAGCCTTTGATTTAGGCAAAACATTTTTTATTGACAAGTCCATGTTTCGTGTACCATCAGCCATTCTGATTATTTCCTCTTTCCATTAGTTCATTAGTAAAATGAAATTGTTACCTCTGTAGGCAGGCCCATTATGGATAAAAATCCCACCTGAATTTTATGCTGAAATTCAGTCAGTTTTTTGGAAAGTAAAATGAAACTGTATGTATGTATGTATGTATGTATGTATGTATGTATGTATGTATGTATGTATGTATGTATTCATTTATTTATGAAAATCATATAGCCATTCTGGATAGAGAACAAAAATAAGAACCACAATATAAAAAAGCATTTAAAACAACATTGTACCTCCTTCAATAACACCACTCTGGCTCCATTAATGCCCCAGCTCCACTGCTGAGGGAAAAGCCAGGCCTTCAGTGGTTTCCTGAAGGATCAACAGGGTCATTCCCATCAGTATCTCCTGGAGGAGGCTAGAGAATATTCACTTCTGGGGTTCCACCAGGCAACACTGTTTTACTTAAGAAACTTCTAGATTTAGTGAGATGGGCAGAGACCCATGGCATACGGAGTTTAAAAGTGATAACCAGCACATATACAGTGTGTTGCAGTAATTCAATTGGGAGGTGATAAAGGCTTTAGTGATCCTGAGAAGTGCCCCCTGACCAAGGAAAGGGCATAAAATCTATTTGTGCAAAGGCTCTCCTAACCACAACATGTACTTACCCTTTAAGGAGGAGTGGTGAGTCCAGGAGAACCACCAGATTATGCATAAACTGAGGAAAGGTAACCATAGCTAGAGTTGGATGGCAAGTCATAATCTAGTAAGGGTTGACCTGAGCTAGTTATTTCCCATCCTGACCTGTACAGCCTCCAGGCACACAAAAAACATCTTCTCAGCAATGGAGGTATACAACTGAGTATCATCAGTATGCTTTATACTATGCATACAAATGACTCCACTCAGCAGTAGATATTTAAATAGCAATAGATATTTAAATAGAAGTGGGATGAGAGTTTAGAGCTGTGGCCCCCTATATTGTATAACTTATCACCTAGACTGACCTACCGTACCCTTGCAAACACTGCAGGAAACTGGTCTTGGAGGAAGCAGGAGAATCACTGAAGAACCATTTAAATTAAATAAATAATGCCTCCCACTCCCAAACCCTTAAGCCACTGAGAGATCAAGTAGCATCTGGATGGATTCACCCCCAACCTGAGCCACCAGAGGTCCTCCATATGCACCAAGACATCTTGGTACTACTTCCTGACTCTCTTCTCTCTTCCCCAAACAATCAGTCACATGGTCCAATCAAGGGGTCGTCCACTTGCCTGGTAACTTCACTCCTCCTCTCTCCGACCACCTGTGGGAATGTCCTTGGTTCCCAAGAGGAAGAATTTTATTTCAGCTACAAACGCCAACTATATTCCCCCCACCCTATCCCTCAGCTCCAGTGCGGCAACACTGAAGCCTCAAAAATGGCCTTAGTCAGGTCAGCTTCAGGGTTGACACAGAGTTTTAACTGGGAGCATATTCATTTATGTTTTGCCACCTTATCACCACAGTGTAGATCTTAATACAGGCTCTTACCTGTGCTTGATTGAACTCATTCTTCATTTTCCTGGGGGCCCCTTTAGGTGCATTTTGTGCTGTTTCATACCCTAGAGTTGCTTCAAAAATCAAGGGACCCTCTGGGATTGATAACACAGAGTCCACATAAGTGCAGTTTGTTTTAAAGCTGCCATTGCATGCTTATTCCAAGCAGTAGCTAAGACCTTGACTGAACTGTGCAACAAATTCAGGAACCCCAACTTCCTATGGAATCCCACTAGGTCAATTAGGTGCCTGGGATAGACTGATTCCTCTTGGAATCTACTTTCTTAGAAATTCTTAACGCATAATGCTGGTTTAAGTTTATTACTTTATTTCTAGATACTTGTTTGGATATTAAACACCTGTTTGTTTGTTTGTTTGTTTTTTATGCTTCTAGTTGAGGTTGATCCAGACCTTGATAAGGAATCGGAAGATTATCTGGAGGCATTAGAACAAGTGACGAATGAATTAGAGCAATGTGTAAATCTGTGCAAGTCGCATGTCATGATAGTCACTTGCTTTGATATTGGAGTGATCAATGACATCCAGGATGGAGCACAAGAAGTGGAAGTTTGAAAACATTTGTAAAGGGATTTAAGGCAGTGGAACCAAACTTTCAGAGGAAGGAAGAAAAATGGGTGTATTGGAAAGTGATGGTGGAGGCGTGAGAATTTATTGCGACAAGGAATGTTGTGGAAACCAGAAACTATCAAGGAATTGGAATGTTCTAAACCTTTATGGTGCCTCAACAATCTATGAATTGTACAAAGCTTACCATAATTTCTAAAAGAGAAAAGCAGAAAAGAATATGCTGAGAACTGTTTGAAAAGCGAAGTGCCTTTAACCATTCATTTGTGACTTGTTATCTTAATTTTCTATTTGTTGTTAGAACTGAAACCAGCAGATCAAAACAAATCATAAAATGTATTCCTATGAAATATTTTCTACTGTATAGTGTAATTTATGACTATATGTAAAAACAAAACAAAAATTGTAGCAAAAGCAATAATTATGTTTTCATACCTGAATTTGCCTCCTTGTTTCACGGAAAAGCTGGTTTATGTAGCAGAACAACAACAAAAAATTATATTGTAATTGCTTTTTCATGGTTTAGGATTTGATATATTTTTATGAACATTATCTATTGGAAAGGTATATGATGACATTTTGGAACACTTGCTTTGTATTCAGTTTTGATACTCTTTTTCAGAACATGACGAACATGCTTTTTCCATGTTTTTTCTATACAAATATTAGGGCTGAAATGTTTGATAGATTGATCTGTTACATTTATCAATGAAAACATCATACATTTGATTAAAAAGGTGCCTCCTGATTAACTGAGCAGCAGATTTTAAAACTTTTGTTTAAACTTATTTTTAATACAAGGAAAAGCTGAGGATGGCATGTGGCATACTGTAGCATTCCCTGTTCTCTCTTCTACTTATATAGATATGTCTGTTCCCAGGTGGTGCTTATTGCAACATACCTGTATATGTGTTTTTTTAAAAAACAAAAGATACATTACTTTTTCCTCTTTAGACTGTTGGTTTTTATTTATGTGCATTTAAATTTACTTACCAATTAATTGACTAGTAAAAAGCCAAAACTCAAATAGTTGATTGGCCAATATTTCTTTTATCAGACTGCAGTTCTAATAAACAGTTAGGTAATTTCATGGGCAACATTCCTAAACTACAAAGTCCCAGTGTGGCCTGTGATTTACATGTTGGTAGGTCTGCCATAAGAGATAGGCAGTGAAAGCCTTAATAATAAAGGTCAACCTATAAGTTATTGCACAGACATGATTGCATAAAAGACCCAATGGCTTCTACTTCTAGTCAAATCTAATTTGGGAGAGAATTTTTTTTCATCAGTGACACTTTACTCCATTATTATAGAGCTGCTAGAAAGACTGTTTGAGGTAGCAAATTACCAGGTAGGTCGGATATGGGTCAAGCACCACATCATGGTTTTGCTTTTGAAAATGGCCTCCAATCTCTTTGACTAGATTAAAAGAGCTATGAGACCTTTTATACATGTCTATGTATATTATGTAGTTTTGCCCTAACTCTGATAATTAACTGCATTCATAACTAACCCCCTTTCCTAGAATTCCTTAACCAGGGGTTGGCATCATGGAATCTCTTACCCCAATATAGCCATCTTTTTTTTAGCATTGGAAAAGCTCCTCCCACCATAATTACTGTCCCACTGAACATGCCTGGGGTGCCTGGTCATTGTTCAATCTTGGGCCAATGACTTGTTGAATTGGGGAGCAATGGTGGGGTATCAAGTAGCCAGCCCCTGCCTTAATCTAACTTGATGAAGTCTGTTAACTACACTGTGGCTTTTCTCTCTTCTGAGTGCAGGAAAAAAGAAGAGTTGGTTCCAGACTTAGTCACAAGAGCAGACCCACTGAAATAAATTCATTTCCTTTGATTTCAATGAGTCTACTTATCCTATGACCAGACTGGATCTAATCCTCTGTTTACAGCCAAAATCGCACAGAAGTGGGGTAAAATGTTTTCTTGGGGGAGGGGGGGTAATTATTAAGTTAGGTCCATATTTTTGTATAGTTTTAACAATAAATATAGCATTTGCATTTTATGAACTTTGAAAGACAGATATATCTTTTTACAGTTTTTCTAAGGAAGGCAAACTCTCAGGATTGTTTCTAGACATGCTGCATGAATTTTGTGCTCTTTCTCCCTTTCTTTCTATTCTTTTTAAATAAAGCCACTTTCAAGTGGAGACCGTGGATAAATTGTTGCCAAACAAAATAACTTTTGGAAAAGTTTGATAGTGTATGTAATGACTTCATTTCATAAGGAACCATATTTTCTATCATCTTACTATGTACGGGGTTGTATTTCCCCTCCAGATCCTTTGTATAAATGTATACAACAATGGCTTGCTTCAGCTTTTCCATGTGAATAAAAAGATTTGTCTATTGCTAACTGTTTTCTTAATTTTAATGGGTACCCTTTTCTTCTCTAGCTGTAGGGAATAGGGCACTTATATTTGTCATCTTTAAAAGAACCAGGATAAAACAGCAGAGTAGAAAGTGGGACTTCTAGTCCCCCCTTAGCTATGAAAACCATCTGGGTGACCTTGGATCAATCATTCTTTCTCAGCCCAATTCATCTCCCAGGGCTGCTGCTGTTGTGAAGAAAATAGGAGGAGGAAGGTATGTTGGATCTGTTCATCACCTGGACTTGTTTGTAAAAATAATAAAGGCAGAATACAAACAAGTAAAAATAAAAAGTTCACTCTATATTAATTAAAATACATAGATAGTAGCTAGGATCTCTGTGATTTATATGAAGTAATAGGTATCTAGATCCAATCTGGATTGGTCACTGGGACCAGAGGTTTAGTCTTCGAAAGCTTTCAGATTCGTGCTGGGGCCCATCCTCAGGGGACTTCTCTCTAGCAGAATATGCCTCTGTGTATGTGTACATACTTTCATTATTAGAAAATTATGAACTTACAGATTCCTGTCAGCTATTGAATTCAAAAACGATCAGGGATTTTTGAATCCGTAAAGCCCAAAGATAGGAAGGGAAATAATTGGTGGTGGTGCTGGTTGAGGATGTATAGTATAACAATTTTGAAATTCTAGATGTTGGTTTTTGGATGCTAGGATAGAATCTAGTAATATCCATCCTTCATAGTTGGATCCATACCTATCATTTAGAAGTTGGAATATGGAAAGGAGCAGCAGTAAAAGAGCATGTGGGAACCATTGAAAACCATTGTTGGCATAACTCTTCTGTAAAGGAATAGAAATTCAGGGAACATAATACAGGCAGTCCTTGACCTACAACCATTTGTTTAGTGACTGTTCAAAGTGATAACAGCATAAAAAAGTGATTTATGTCCGTTGCAGCATCCCCGTGGTCACATGATTAAAATTCAGAAACTTGGCAAGTAGCATGTATTTATGGCAGCTGCAATGTCCCGGGGTCATGTGATCCCCTTTTGCAGTCTTCTGACAAGCAAAGTCAATGGGGAAACCAGATTCACTTAACAACGTTACTAACTTAACACCTGCAATGATTAACAACTGTGGTAAGAAAGTTCATAACATGGAACAAAAATCACTTAACAACTGTCTTGCCTAGCAACAGAAATTTGGGGCTCATTTGTGTCATAAATAGATTACCTGTAGTGTGAATTGTCCATTCCGTCCTATAAAACAGAAGGATGGAGCAGTTTAAATAATAGAATGCATTCATGTGCTGTAGAAAGCCAAGAATGAGACATTTTGAATATAAGAAAAGATGAATTGTTCAACTAAAGTTTAGAATAACAACAACAGCTGCAGCATGAAATGTGTATAAATTTTCAGTACTTTTCTGTGGAATTAGCACAAAGCTTAATCTATAATTATAAATCCTAATTATTTGTCCTTTGGTGTTCATACACTTATTTGAAGAAATAACAATTACTCAGAAGGTAAACAGCCTCAATTACAAAATCATTAAGCACCGAGCTATCAGTTAAGAGATCAATTCTTGTTGCAAAAAAGACCACAATTGAGACAAGTAGATCAATTGGCTGATACCTCTTCAGCAAAAGGGAAAAAGTGTAAATGCAATCCCAGAATTTCATGGGATGGAAGCAGGATTGTCACTGGATATTAGAAATGAAATTTTGTTCAAGGGCTTGCAAAGGGCAACCTAGAAGTGATGATGTTCAATTTATATTTGAAATAATATATTTAGCTGCAGATGAATGATGGTCTATGATGAATGGGTTATAAAGCATTTATTAATTAATCACATTTATATAGCCTCTCATTGAAGACAACTTTGGGTAGTGCACAACAACAGCATCAATTTCCCTGCTTTTTAAAGATTTTTTCAGGCACAAATCACTGCACAGAGACAGGCTATGCAGCTGTTGTCTTTAATATCTTAAAATCTACCAAATAAATTGATGCCAACAATTGAAAAATGTTACAAAGTATATATGTGAATGATTTTTAAAAAAATGATTTTAAAAATAGATTCACCACATTCACTCCTTCCTGCACACGGGCTCAGATCAGTCAAAGAAATGAAACACAGAAGCTGGGCAGGAAATTGGAATTCTACATATCATCTCTTTGGCCTTTAAGTCACAATGAAGTTTCAGACAGGAAATCGAAGAAGGGAAATAATTCCCATCAGACTGCATGAGCTGATTGCAGATACAGATACTGCAGATTATTATTATTTATTTATTTGATTTATACCCCACCTCTCTTCCCTGGTCAAGGGGAACTCGAGATCACCTCCTTGGTAGCTTTTGTTCAACTAGGAACCTTCTAGATGGGTGGGTTTCATCTCATCTAACTAACATAGCCATTGCTTACAATTCTGGGAAATGAATTCCACTATCCTGGATTAAACTCAGATTGGGGAAGCCCCTATTGATGCTTTCTGAAGATCCTCATCTTTTTATTTTCTTTTTGTTGTTGTGCCATATCTGTCATCGGATGTTGGCGATCATATTGGCGACTATTTTTATCAACAGCCGCATGAAAAAGTGCTGCTGAGTTTTGTCGAAACCAGTCCCTTAGATTTTGAAGCCATTATGCCTTCTTCTGCCTGGACCTCATTTGCCTTCAATTTTTCCCTGGAGGATTAAGTGAAGTATGCCATATTTTTCCAAATATCCAAAATATTCTAACTTTCACTTTTTTATGGTTTTGACTTTTTATTTTAGTTACCACCAATTATCATTTTCTAAACAAAACTACTGCATCTCTTGTGCAAATAGAGCAAATGGAAGTTTGTGAAGTCTATTCCATTACAAATGCTGATGTTAACAAATGTGGAAGCCGGTGAGCAGCAGTGATGTTACCTGCTTCCAGTACTATTTCCTGGCAACTACTGAACAGAAAATCTCAACCCCCCAATCAGTGATGTGGAGAGGTTAATGGATTTTTTTTAAAAAAAATTGTTTCCATTTTGACTGTCATCCTGGAATTTTGAAAATAACTCCCTCTAATGTATGTATTTCCCAATAAATTGTTTAACTGTGCCTATTTCCTTATTGTCATAATATGGTCTCTCTCTTTCTTTTTATCTAGGGCAATGTTTTAAGTGCATCTTATATTTTATTTTTTATTTTATTTTATTTATTACATTTTTTATGCCACCCAACTCCAGAAGGACTATGGGCTGCTTACAAGAGAGATAGCAATAGCACGCAGATTTTATACACTGCTTATTAGAGCTTTACAACACTCCCCAAGCAGTTACAGAGTCAGCATATTGCCCCCAAACAATCTGGGTCCTC
>JANHGC010006415.1:14833-25930 GCA_027560395.1 Boaedon fuliginosus | reverse complement strand
GGGAGCGAGTCACCCTAAACAGAGCGGCTGGGCGACAGTCTGCGGACGCAATAAGAGCGGCATAGTAAGAACGCTTTAATATTGATAATATATCAAAAATATAAATTTTTGCTCTGCACTTTGCCTCATGATAGATTTCATTCTACCTTTTAATATTCACAAATGAACTGTTTATTCTAATCCTTCCACATGTTAAATTACAAACTCAAAGCTTGCTAAAGTTACATTCAGAAAAACATTCAAAACAAATTCATTGGGTTTGGACTATTTACAAAATGCCAGAACACTAGGCTAATTCCCTTTGTTTCATACAACTAGCAGCAGAAGATGGGGGAAGCCACTTAAATTTGGTCATAGAAACCAATTTTCTTGGCTTCTTAATTCAAGAATAAGCTTGGCTGCTTCATCAATATTCCTCTGTGGTAAAACCACAGACAGAAATGCTCTGAATCAGCAAACTCAGATGGAGCTAATTTTGTGCTTTTGGAAAAACACAAGATGAAATTCTTGGGATTTATTTATTTATTTATTTAGGCGAGCTGGCCATTTGACTGGCAAGCAGGCCCTCCCAGAGTCTAGTCTGATAAATAAAATGACGTGGCTTTATAAAACCTGCCTCTGCTCCAACCCCATTTTGGTTCCTTTCTAGAACAACATCTCTAGGGTTCAGGGAGCATTGGTGATCCATTTTATAGGCCTGCTGTTTTAGGATTTTTTTTTCTGTTTAGATAGTACTGAAAAGATTCTCTCTCTTAAAAAAAAAAAGACAAGATTTGCTTTTATTTATTTATTTTGATGCTACCCCACTCCAAGTGACTCTGGGAAGCTCACAGAAAATAAAAAGCAACATAAAAAGAAAAAAAATGCAGTAGACTGAAATGAATGATAAAAAAACAACTGCTTTCCCAACTCCATTCTCTTAATTCTGTAATGTTATTAATTCACATCTCAGGATTGGCAAAGTCTTATTATTTGCAGCTTAATGAAAACCTTGGCATGGCTGCTTAGGGGGCAATCCTATATCTATCACCTGGTCTCAAATTTCTCAATTGGAATTGAAGGTTATTGAGAAAGAGATGGTCCACCACCTTCAAAGGAGTTTGAATAAATGGATTATCTGGACTCTTCCAGTCAGGATTTCAGTTTGGGCTTGAAATGGAAATAGCACTGATCATTACCACTAATGGCCTACAGTGAGAGAGGGGGAGATTGATTTATTAATCCTGCTAGATCTCTAAACAGCCATTGTGTCCTTCTGGGTCAGCTGGGATAATTGGGAATTCTGAAGGCTCTTTTTTTTTATTCATCCAACTTTTTCCTGAGTGGGCAGTTTTAGCCAGTGTACACAATTGTGGTGTTATCAAGCCCATGAACAGTCCAGCATGAGATATCTCAGGGCTCAACACACACACATACACACACACACACACACACACACAGCTTCTGCAGAAAATGCTGGCGTGCAATCTTCTTTTTTTGGTTTCTACTGGAACAGAAACCTCCCAGCTGCACAGCAACCTCCCTGCCTATTTACATCTACCTGAAGCCACTGAGTGAGGTCACCCATTGATACAGGGTATCATATCAATAGTATATTGATGATATTCAGATGTACATGGCCACCGAGGACAGACTAAGAAATGTTATCTAGTCTTTGAAGTTGGTGAAGATTTGGATGGGGGAGAACAGGCTTCAGATCAACCCTAGCAAGTCTGAGTGGTTGTACATTTTAAGGCCTCCCTGCTCCAGGGAGTTTCCACCTTTAACTCTAGGTGCATTTCTCCAGAGATAATTACTGTGCAATTTGTATGCCTTGAGTCCTGCTCAAAGGGCAGGTGGCAACTCTGGTCAGGGGAGCTTTTGCACCCATTCCTGGAATGGGAGGCCTTGTTCATGGTAACTCACACCTTAGTTTGTCTCCCATTTGGACTCATGAGGACGTGTTTGCAGGGATGCTGGGGCTGAGTGGAGCCATCGTAAATCCCCGTTGTTCAGTCCATTCAGAGAGTGGTAAGGACAGCGGAGAAGATTATAGGAAGCTCACTTCCTGTCATTCAGGATACTGCTTATAAGTGCTATGTGCTTAGAGTTCAAAGTATTGTTGAAACCCACACACCCACTTCATGGTCTGTTTCTGTAAACCTTCTGGTAGAAGGTTTAAAAGTATTTCTAGCGGGACTACCAGATTCTGTAATAGCTTTGTTCCCGATACCATCCATCTTGTAAACTCACAAGATTTGTTTTTCTCGCCATGTACATCCGAACTAGACTATTGTTTCTCCACGTTATGTAATATATGTGGGTATATGCATATTTATTTATTTATTTATTTATTTATTTACTTACTTATTTATTTATTTATTTATTTATTTATTTATTTTGTCATGTTTATGTAGTGTATATTGGAGGTGGAGACCTTTGAGAGCTGTCTGCAATGAAATTTCATTTTAATGTATGCCAATTAGTGTACATTCAAAGTGACAATAAAGTTATTCTAAGTCTTCTCTAAGTCTATCATCATAACTTTGAATGATTGTTGAACAATAGTTTGTAACCTGATTCTTATATTAACTTCAAGGAACTCTCCCTCAAAAAAGTACTTCTATGGCTTTCCGCTTCTGGCATTGGACTTTGAGTTGTCTGCAACCGAGAGAAATTGGCCAAGTCTCCACACCCACAGTAGATTCAACTGATCTTCTAGCAGAGAAGAGTAGTGCTTTCTGGTTGAGCCTTGATTCATCTTTCACTCGGTAAAATGCATGCTAAACCAGACTCAGCTGCTACTAGACAACTGGGGGTTGTATATATTTCACTAGCCGAAGGCACTGGTTGTACCCTAACTAAGTGTTATATGGTTGGGAATGCCCATTACAAGTCTGTGCAATCAAATCTAAAACCCAAAACCCAGGGAGAATTTAAATAGCATCTAAGAACAAAAAAGGCAAAGCCTTATCCCACTAATTGTGAAGGCCATCTGTTAGAACCAAACTGCTAGGTATTGTCTTAAGTGTGTGTAATCCCATCTTTGTATGTGAACTCGGTTTTTAATCTGCACAAAACTCACAAAAAGGCATCTGTTTCTGAATTTAAATAGCGAAGTCTAATCAAACTAATTTGACTCTCTCTGCAATAGGCTTAATTGATAACCTAATTTTGTAGCAGAAAGGGCATACATTGTTCATTTACATATCCATTGTTTTTTAGCAGGAAAAAAAAGTCCTTTAATTGTCTTCCATGGGATACTTTTTTCCCAATACTCTTTATTAAACACTTTAAAATATTATTAAAGTATTTAATAAAAGTATTTTATTAAAGATTTTAACAATGGCAAAAGATATACACACTATAATTTAAAAAACAAGTAAAGTAGAAATAAAAAAGGTAGAAGAGGGGAGGAAGAAAGAAAAGGAGGGAAAAAGAATAATTGAAGAAGTGACTTCCAATCATCTGTACAGCAAGTACAAGCAAACTTAATACCTCTCCATATATTCATCATATTTAAGTGGAACTACTGAGTCCCTGGTTTCTCTCTCAATGAACGAAATAAGTTTCAATTTGGATTTAGTGATCCAAATTCTAACTCTAGCAAATGTAACTCGAGAAGACATTGATTACAGGTTCTGTATGTCCAGCCTACACATAATTTGATTGTTGAAGTTACACTCTCATCTTGAAAACACCATTTCCCTATATATATAATTAAGATTTCAATTGAAAAACAAAATAGTTTTTAAAATCACTGCATGTTCCCAGATAATAATTATAAACGACTTTCCAATTTGGGGTTGGAAAAAAAGATTAATCAATTTATTTACTTATCAGATTATACTTCACTTTCCAAATCCATTATGAAGAATGCTTATAATGAAATATTGAAATTACTAGGCATTATTGAATGAGGGAGAGATGATATGTTGTGGACAATTGTCTTCTTCTCCCAAGGCCTTATGACTTGCTATATTCAAAACGAAAGGGAATTGTGATTGTTTTCTTGATTATTAAGGCAGAAGATTTTTAAATAAGCCCTTATATCAAAATGAATGGTAGAAATGTACTTTAATTTTTGTCCATATCTTTGAGTAAGGAAATATTAAGTCAGGAAGTACAAGGTTATTTCTCCTCTAGTATTATTGATCTGTTTTTATATATTTTTACTTTAATTGTTATTTAACTGTATTAAATATCTTTGTATGGTTTTCTTTTGCTTTTTTGTAAACTGCAAAGAGATTTTGATATATAAAATGGCAACAGTCAAAATAAATTGCTACTACTAATTCAAATGGGAACACCAAAGTTTTGCCAGGTTTAGTGACCTTCTAATTTTTTGGCCATTAAAAAAGTCAATATTTTTTTATTTAATGTATGAGTTTCACAGACATTACCTTAAATCATTCACATGGACCATATTGCCCATAGGTATCACTGTATTGGTATCTGGTCTATACCATATAGACCAGATACAACTCTCTATGGCAGGGATGTCAAACTCGCAGCCTGTGGGCCGGATGCCTCACGCACTGCCCATGCCCAGTTTAGCAAAAGGGAAAAAAGTCACGATATGTCATGTGACGCTGCCATGATGATGCAAGTTTGACACCTCTGGTCTATGGAGATTCTCAATCATCCAGGTCATGGTTGTCCCAAAGGTGCTTTCATGAACTGAAGCTTCTTGGATGAGAAGCTAAATGTTTTTAAGAAAAAACTAAGAAAGTCCAGATGCCTTTTGAAAAGCACCCTTGGGATTTTAACAAAACATAACAGTTGGAATAAATGAAAATATATTGTATTAGCTATGGAGATCCATAGGCTGGATTTCATAAAAGACCTTTTTTTCCCCTTCAAAAGTCTTTCTTTCCTTTAGAGCGTAGGGAGTTTACGCATGCTACTTTTAAGAAAGTTGCTTCTGTTTTAACAAGAACATACTGTAGGCTGTTTTTTTGGTCATTGTTTGCTCTTATCTAATGGTATTGTTTGAGCATGAAAGTACAACCCGACAAACATTATTTATTTCATTGTTATGAGAAGCTAGTATAAAAATTCCAGCCACATGGATGTGGGCTACCAATCTCTCCTGATAAGAATGAGTAACAAGGATGAGTCTTCTGCTCTTCCTGCAAAATGAATCATTTGATTGGGAAACTGAAAGACAGATCAGAGTGAAATGTTTTCCAGTGTCTGGTTTCCCATTTACTGCATTTCTCCACTGGAAAACTGTTGGTTTCTCCCTTTCCCTCAGATATCTTTAAGGACACATCCGTTTGGGATTCCTCCCACTGTGATTTTGTTTTTCTTGACATTTTTCTTGGCTTTACGATCATTAAACATACTGATAAAGAATACAAGGAGTTAGGAACTTTTCCAAAAGTCTCAACTTCTTGGGCCACAGAACTGGCTGACCTACTACTTCCACTTTGCAGACAATGTTCATCCTGAGCCAGCACAGTTTGAACTTCTGTCTTTCTGTACAGTATTCTAGCAAAGGCTCCTTGCAGTTACTGAGCACTGTCAGAGATAATACTGCTTTTCAAAATTGCCAGGGGGAATGGTGTTTCAGAAAGACCCTCAAAGTTTTTCAACTTTAGTAACTTTAAAATACATGGACTTTCTGAGCCAGAACAGAGGTTGAAGTTCACATATCTAAGTTACCAAGGTTAAACAAAAACTCGCTGCCTTAACTAATTGATTTAATATGGAAGATGGGTGCCACACCGTGAGTCCTTCTGCAGCTGCCTTTTTTCATGGGTGTCAATAAGTGGAAACAGGGCAATACCAGAGTGCATGGTCTATGGAGATTCCCAAAGGTGCTTTTTTCAGGAGGCAATTGGACTTTCTTGTTTTTTCTTTGAAGATGTTTTGCTTCTCATCCAAGAAACTTCTTCAGGCCTGGGGAAATGAAAGAATTTATATTACTTGCAGACAGCTGTACATTTTTTTAGAGAGTCATCCAGTCAGAGTTGAAGAAGCACCTTTGGGACTATCAGAGCACATGGGATACTCCTGCCCTTGGACAGGATTTAGTTGGAAATTAACACATGCCTTCCAGTGGTATTTGCTTTACTTCAGTTATTTGAAGGTTGAGGGATGGATTTTCAACTTGGTGTTTAGCCAAGTGTTAGGGCAGTGAGATCAGGTGCCCAGTCAATTGGTTCTTTTGTATCGAGAGACAATAACCACATCAGTTCATAAAGGGATTTTAAGCTTTATTATTAGTCAAGAGCCTCCATGGTGCAGTGGTTAAATGCAGCATTGCAGTCTCTGCTGACTTGTTCAGCAGATTGTCAGATCGAATCTAACCAGGCTCAAGGTTGACTCAGTCTTCCATCCTTTCTAAGGTCGGTGAAATGAGGACCCAGATGGTTGGGGGCAATAAGCTAACTCTGTAACTGTTTGGGGAGTGTTGCTCTGATAAGCAGTATATAAAATCTGAGTGCTATTACTATCCATATTGTAAGCTGCCCAGAGTCCTTCAGGAATTGGGTGGCATAAAAATGTAACAAACAAACAAACAAACAAAGAAAGAAAGAAATAAACAAACAAACAAACAAATGTTCTGGGTCCCTCTTTTAAGGAGGTCCATCTAGTGAGACCAAGAAGAAAGCCTTCTCTGTGGTAGCTCCCTCCTTGTGGAACATCATCCTTGCAGAAATAATATTGGCCTCCACTTTAACACTCTTTTTAAAGGCCCTGACGGCATGTTCTAACAACGGGTCTGGGGTCTTCTGAGTAATGTGGAGTCTATTAAGTGGCTGTCTGATTGCGGGGGAGGTTGGTTTCTGCATTGGGGTTTTATCTTTGTAAGCCTGCCAGAGTCACCCCGAGTGAGTTGGGTAGCTATATAGATTTTCTTAATTAAAAACATGCTCTAGTATCATGCAGATTAATATATAGCACGGGTGTCAAACCCGCGGCATCACATTGCCGTCACGTGATGTATCATGACTTTTTTTCCATTTGTGGAGCTGGAATGGGCGTGGCCAACACATAACGCATCCGGCCCACGGGCCGCCAGTTTGACACCCCAGGATACAGAATTGTCTGCTCCATTAAGGAATTTACAGATTTAAGCGGATACAGGTTAATCACATGTATGATGGATCTACTAAAAAAACCTAAGCAATAGGCCACTTTTGGAAATACAGAACATGCTTAAGTCATTGGCAAATCATTTTTGTCTTGGTGTCAAGAAAATTACAAAATTGTATTTATGTAGTTGCTAAAAATAGAGGGCTTCTTTATCATCACCTTGACTATCAGTGTTCATTTATTAATAGCATTTCTCACCTGCCCCAAGCCAGAGAACTCTGGGCAGCAGTATAGTTTGGAGACTGCAAAAATTAAAGTTTGTCAGATTCTTACATTTTGTTGTTGTGCTGGTTGTGGGAGGAAACATTACTTGAGCAAATGTGTGGTTATGGTTGAGTGCAGACATTTCCTTTAAACTAGCATGTAATGAGGTGAAACCATATGTGAAACCCCAAACCACTTGAATAATGCAATTCAGGAAAATACTTTTATAATGGAAACAGCACCTCTTAAATTCAAGATATCTGTTATTTATTTATTTATTTATTTATTTATTTATTTATTTATTTATTTATTTATTTAGATTTATACCCTGCCTCATTTCCCCAGTCAAGGGGTATTCCTCCCTTCTGTCTTCCCCCTCCTCAATTCTACCTGCTTCTCCCCAACTCTAGAGCAAAGTGCTGTAACTCCAAGACCACTATTGATAAATCTTCAGTTGCAACAGATTTGAGTTATATGCTTAGTTTCGATCAATAAAACATTTTAGGATAATAACAGCAATTTTATCACTTCCATTAATCTAATTAAATTGACTAGATATCAGGTATTGTGTGGTCTTTTTCAATATTAGAATTATGATGATGCACTAAACAGCATAAATTATTATTTAAAGTATTCAAAGTATTAGATTAATTAGACTATTTACTTGTCTAGAGTCTTATAAGGTATTTGATTTTAAGTAAAAAGATATGATGGGCTCAGATATTTTTTTCATTTTGGATCAGTACTCTATTGTGTTCCATTATAATAATACATCTCATTAGCAAAATAAACCCAATTTTGTACAGAAAGAAATAATGTATTAAATCTTCTCCTCCCAAAAGGTAGTCTCTTTGTACCTGTGTCCAGAAAAAATCAATGTCTAAACATTTTCTCTAATAACAATACAATTATTTTATTTATAATTACCATGTAGGTTTCTCTGCATAATACATTCTTACTATTAGATGCAGTAAGGAAAAAGTATAATTCAACTTGAGTCTATCTTCCTCCAATTTATTAGTTAGAATAAAAGAAAGGAAAATACAATTTTAGAAGAGCGATTATTTTGATAGATGAGAAATTGATTCTAAAAAATTCATTGTCAAGTCAATTTTCAGAGCTGTATAGTTTGCTGCTGACCCAATTTATAAATTAATATAGGGCCAAGAAAGATGATATTATATATGCATTCTTGGTTTAGGATGCACTGTTTATGGATTTTTAGCTTTTTACTTGTGCCTATGGCAGGATTTCGTCATAATATTCAGGAAGATTTAAAAGAATTATTGCCATTCTTATTCAAGCAAATCCCCAGAAAGTTAAAAAAAATCAATACAGTGGCCATGAACATGTTATTGAAGGTCCACCCTTTTGTATGTGTATTGTATACACATGTGTATTGTATACCTCCTCCCAGATATCACAAAAGGGATGTGAACAGGGGTGGGTTCCTCCCGGTTCGCTGGTTATGCGCTTTGTGGGTGCACTTGGCGGACGCCAGTCAAACGCACACTGCGTGCGATTGACTTACAAATCTTCGTGGTGTTCTGCAAGCACTCTGACACAACAGCTGCACGGCGGATTGTAAGTCAATCGCGCGCAGAGCGCATTTGACTGGCGTTCGCCAAGTGCGCTCACAAAGTGCATAACCAGCGAACCGGGAGGAACCCACCTCTGCATGTGAAAATGCTGAAGAAGAATTGATGTCTTGATATTTGGGAGAAAGGTTGAAATTGGCAGTTGAGAAGTTACTGCAGCACTGGTCCTAACTGAAGACAAAGCAAAAAAATGAGAAGCTGAGGGTGTATCAATGATCACGTTGTCCTTTATGTATGATTTTGTTTGCTTGTTCACTTCAGAAACCACATTAATCATCTAAGTGATTTTAAGTTATGTACAACATGTTGAAAAAAATAAATAAAACATAGTAAACCATGACTTCATATATACAGTGTAGAAATATTCTGTCCTAGAGTTTATTGAAAGAACCACATTTTAAGGGATTTCCTAAACAACAGGATAGGGGATATCCAGACTTTGGGGAAGATACTATCCAGTGGTGATATTCAGCTGGTTCGGATGATAATTTAGCAGCGTTCGCCGAACTGGTAAATATCATCCTGGCTGGCTCCACCCATCTGCCCCAAGGGGCCTGTGCGGCCACAGAAAAGACTAGAGGTTCTACAAGATGATGTAACTACACATGAAGACCATTGAATTCATTGACAATGAACTGGATATAAGCATTTACATGTTGTAATGTAACACCGGGGAGGGAAAAATAACTATGGCTGATGAAGATGCAGATGTCAGCATGTGGAACTGTGTTGCTATTTGACTGGATGTCCCAGATTATCAGGCTACCCAAGTGTGAGGCATGTAATTATGAGTTACAACCAGTAAAAAGCAGATCCACAACTTCTCCTGAGCTCATCAGCAATGTGGGTCATTGACCATTGGCCTTAATGCTGGAACAAATGAGATTGCCCTCCTCCTACTCCGAGTCCATTGCAAATGCACCCTGCAGCCATATCTTAAGGCTTCAATACACAATTTTCTAGCCAGAGGTGTTATAAGCTTTCAGAAAAAAAATGGTCTCTATTGCTTCATTCTATTCTAGTAGCAGCAGAGCACCGGCTGATTGTGGTGCCTGGTATGCATTTCTCCCACTCATCCCTCCCCCCCAACTATTTGTTAGCAGTTGCTGGAATTTTAATAATCTACAATGGTCCAACAGTGGCCCATTAAGTCTATTATCAACCCTAGAAGTTCATGCCCCATTCAACCCTTATGTATGCCATTGGGTACACTTTTTGTTTTTGCCCAGGCAAGGTAAAGTATCATCCCCTTCTTTTTCCCCACCTACTTGCCATACTACCCGCCCCCACCCCACAACACTGGAACGTTTCTGTTTTGTTTTTATGCAGCTGAGCTGCCATCTCTTTCTTGCTAGAGAGTTTCTATGAGCCTACAAAGGAACACAGGAACGAAAACACAACTTGTTCCTCATTGCTTTTATTATTGAAGCACCAGAAGGGGTACCATAAGGGAGGGAGTGAATGAGATAGGGTCAGCATTAGTATTGTAGTATTAAAGATAATATGGGAAAAAGCAGAGGAGACATCCATACATACAACACCTGGGGAAACAAAGTGAAGACACAGGGGCTTATGAGGAGGAAACTTTGAGGAACCATACCTAAAATGAAAAGGTAGGTCCTCAGAGACCAATTCATATAGAAATCTCCATTGCTGGGAAGAACCAATCTTGGTGTGTTTATAGTTTTGACTAAGCACCACTTCAACTCTACTGTCAACTCACTGGAAGCTGAACCAGAATTTCTGAAGTGGGGTCAAGGAAGTGGCAGGCACAGGAGATAAGTTGCTTAAATGGCAGGGGGAAATTGCCTTTAGTACATAGTTTGGCTTACTCCTGGAGTTTGGGTTACATGTGCACAAAAGTATGCCATGAAAGAAAAAACATATACAATGGAAAAAGAGTAACTGATTAGGGTTCTAAAATTGTAGTGGTAGTTCACTGACATGTTTTAAATGGCACGCTGCATGGCAAATTGTTTTTGAACCTAAGAAAAGTTAGCAAAAAAATTCAAGGCAAAGGTGGTTTGCAAGGGAGAAAGAAAGAAAGAAAGAGAAAGAGAGAAAGAAAAAATAAAAGAAAGAGAAAAAGAAAGGAAGGAAAGAAACTAAGAGAAAGAAAGAAAGAGAAAGAAAAAATAAGAGAAAAAGAAAGGAAGAAAGAAAAAAGAGAAAGAAAGAGAAAGAAAGAGAAAGAAAGAGAAAGAAAAAAGAA
>JANHGC010006415.1:0-14733 GCA_027560395.1 Boaedon fuliginosus | reverse complement strand
TTAGACTTCTTTTGTATATTAGTATATCTATGGTGTGCATACGCAATATGACGGGAGTTCCGGTACCTTTTTTTTTTAGTTCCGGTACCTTTTTTTTAGAAAAAAAGCACTGTTAACAACTAATTCACAAAATCAATAATGTATTAAATACAGATATTAAAAAGTCTTCAATAAACTCTTCAAGAGAGAAATTGCTAAAGTTCTTCAATCTTAAATAACAAAAATATAGTTTAAACAGCATTTGGTTTAAATAGCTGCCTTGAGTTCCCCTTGACTGGGGAAATGAGGCGAGGTATAAATCTAATAAATTAAATTAAATTAAATTAAATTAAATTTTGCCCAGAATCAAGAGTCTTGAGACCTATTAGGCCAAGTATTTATATCACTGCCCACTAACCAAGCTGGGCAGCTTACAAGTTAAAAATGTCAACAGCTATGCAACCGTAAAAAAGTATATTTATTTTGAGCAATAACCCCTCAAAAGCTTGTGAAACTATGGAACTGGAATTTCTTCAGTGGCAGATTTAACAATGTATAAGAACAATCTGAGAGAATCTGGAGTTTTCTTTCTCTTCTCTGTGTTTGTATGTGTTTCTTTAATGAAACTCAGGGCCAGCTGCCTCGGCCCTGCCTCTTCCGTTAAGGCATGATTCTCAGACCTGCCACCCACAGACAGTTTCTTTTAAAGTTGCCTGCATTTCCAAGACTCTTGGGAATAGAGTAAAACTTTATTTTGCTCAGCTCAGCAGTCTGCCAAGAGTGTGCCTTTCTCTCTCTCTCTCTTTCTCTCTCTCCAAATGGTAAAGAACATTACTTATTCTGAATAAATTAAGAAATGTGTTGGAAAATCGGAGTCCTAATTAAAGCTGGCATTTTGGTGCTGCCTGCTGGTTAGTTGCTCCTTGCTGTAAAGAAACATAATTTGTGACATGGGAGGTCTCTGGCAGGCACTTGACGCCTATAATAAAGGCCTTCCACCCTACTTCAATACTGGCTTAGTAATCTTGAGGGCAGAGCTTTGAACTTTTGATCTGTAATAGCCTTTGTAGAGAAAAAGCAAAGAAGAAAAGTTGCACTTAAGTTTATTGCTCCAAATAGCCATTCAAGCAATTTTTAGGCTTCCTGTGTGGATCTCAGGGCATTTTCCAGCCAAGTTGTAAAGTGGGTTGTTAGTCTGTTCTGTTTATTCATTTTGGACCACTACTTATATTTGCACAAAGAACCAGATGCAAATGATTCTGGTAGGTTATGTTCCAGCCATCTTTATTTCTAGAAATACTTCCTAAATGCTCATAGGAATAGGGAGCCTTTGTCCATTTCTGTCACACATTGGAGCTGTCCTATTCAGTTGACCAAAGCTCAAGTGGAGATCAGTTTTCTTTTCCATATGTTTCTCTGGATTCAGAAAGAAATGCTTCCCCACCCCCTTCAGAGAGAAAGTGTAGCTCTGGTGTATTTAAGGCCGATATAAAAATAAAGATTGAATTTTCAATTCAAGGATGGAAACTAAATAACTAAATTATGCTACTTGGTTATTAACTTGTGTCAATTTTTGGCACCACGGGACCACCAAAGAAGGTATAGAGATGGGAGCCAGGTGATGTATACTGGTTTTATTCACCACCATTCACATTATTCTCCTGGCTGGCTGGCTTTCATTGCCACCTGGTCTTGCACATATGGCTATCTAAGATAATGGCGATGAGAACAAAATAAAATTGTAATACACCTGGCAGAGCTGTCTGATGCATTTGAATTACTTCTTTCTGACCCAGGTTCACTGTGCTGAACTCTTTAGCGAGCCATTCAATCACATCTGTTTCCATGTGACATTTGTACCTTCAACCTCTCTTGCCTGAGACATAGGACTCCCTAGACTTGTGTATTTAACTAGAACTCTTTGTAAGAAACTTGCCCCTGCACTGCATTCCATATACTGAACATTTTAAGATGTGACTTATAGTTATAGAAAATGGAAAGACTGCTGTATAGATCTGTTACATATATACTGAATTTGGCTTTTTTTTTTTTGGCTTTTTCACAGTCAGTGTAAATTCCACTCCAGGTGTGGGGGTTGTAAAACAAAGAATGTGGGGAACATAATGCCTTCCTTTGATGTTACAGGATCTAAAGGAGACAATAAGACACTAAACGTTATTGCACCCTGTTTGCTAAAGTCTGAGATGTGGCCAGGTGTTTCATTGATTGATTCTATTCAGGAGTATTTTTATTTAGTTATAACAATAAATCTACCTTTTAGCAGTAGAATATGTAGAGTATTTCATAGACTGAAGAAATATCAGGCTTGGATAACTCAGAGCTAAAAAAGGCTTAGTAGAAGCCACTGAGGGATAACATAGGGGTGGGGTAGGGGTCAGAGTTCTGCACGTTTTCCCAGAAAAAAATTGGCAGGATATTGTTATGGTACATATATCATCTCATCACCATAAGATGCATTGGCTGTTTAAATATCTACAAAAGTTAAAGAAAACATGTTTCAGCTGGAGCTGATGAACCTAGATAGGCCCAGCAATAATATGGGAGTGATTGAACTTTATCTTCTTCCATGCTACATTTTCAGCTTTCTGTTCTAGATTATGGCCTGGGCTTTCCTGGTCATCTCATCCAATTACTAGCCAGATCTGATCATGGTTAGTTTTCATCCAAAATCAAATAGGTGCTGGCTGCATTAATAGAAACATTGTTTACAAGTTTCAACTAGTTGTACTTTATTCTCTATTAAAGAAAAGGTCCCCAACATTTCTGCCTCTGTGACTGGCAGTGGAGGTCATGCAGGGAGGGGATGCTTTCACGCGTGCGCCTGCTGCTTGCACAACTGGAGCTTTGTGCACTTGCCTGCCGCTTATGTGGCCCAGTTCCCAATGGGTCGCTGACTGGTATCAGTCTGTGGGCCAGGGACCCCTGTTCTATTAGACCTTTAAATCTCCTCTAACTAATATAATTAGTATATTTGTTAAGTGTGGATACCGCATTTTAAGAAGGTCATAGAGAAATTTAATCTTTATAATCTCAGCAAAATGATAGAAGATAGCAATGAGGTCAGTCAACAGGACGAAAAACATTCTGTGATAAATATTTGAAGGAACTGGACATTTCTAATCTGAAATAGAGAACTAGAGGGGCAGGGGAGATGACAAAGGCCCACAAAAAGGCAAGGACAAAGTACTTGATTTTTGTTGGCTCTGACAGCAGGATGATAAGGACTTCTGTGCTACTGATTTATAGCATTATTTAGCCAATATAATGTGCCATATAAAGCCTATCCACATTACTGTATATTACTGCTGCAATGGTTGGATGATGCTATAAATTGTTAGCATAAAAATTATCTAGCTCTAAGAAACACGTTATAGGAGATAGATTTCACTTAAATATTAGATGAACAATCTTGATGATAGAAACAGTTTGACAATGAATTTATTTTACAAGTTGATGGATCTTCCTGACTGGAAGTCTTCAAGCAAAGGCTTGAGGTTAGATTTCCTGCATCTAGTAACCTGAAACACCTACAAAGTCTTCTCCAACTTTATCTCCTTCAACTTCAGCAAATGTTTCATACGTTTAGATTTGCCTCTGTAGTTGCTGTCTCTGTAACTAACAAAACATAGCTCAAAATATTAAATTTTTGCAGGATCCAATCTGAGCCGGTTACCAGGATCAGAGGTTTAGTCTTCCAAGCTTTTGGACTCCTGCTGGACTCCATTCTCAGACAACGTCTCTCTTTCCAGAATGTGTGTATTCAGTTTTTGTCTTGGTAAGACTTACTATAATGAAGGTTGGAAAAGTTTATGTGAGAGACTACATTGCAATCATGAGTTTTTGGTTCAGTTCTTTCCGCTTTGAGTCAAAAGGTCTGTAAGACAGAGGGCTTAATATGATCTTTGAGGACTTGGAGAGACAATTGGACTGGATTAGACTGAACTGAACTGAATGAACCACACATATTTATTTATTTACTTATTTAAACTTACATCCCACTGTAATCCAATTAAGGACACTCACCAGTTCATAGATATAGGCAAAAGGCCTATGCAATTAAAATACCCATTGTAAAAATCTACAAATAAAGCATAGTTGAAAAACAACAGTAGAAAAGAAGAAACAGCACTAATTCCAAAATGTTGATGAAAGAGTTGTTTTTAAACTGCAGTTTAAAAGGGAGGAAGCCAATCTAATTGCATCCAGGAAGCTTCTCTAAAAGGCCAGTGCTGCCACTGAAAAGCCTCTCCTGAAAGTGGAGAACCATGAGTTACTTCTCTGGGGAAAATTATGTAGGTCAGGAATATTCTAGCTGGAATACAGGCTCTGAAGTTAATTTGTAATTATTTCCCAAATTCTGCAGGCCAGAATAAGATGAGGTAATCACAGACACTTGAAAGTATAAATGGTAGTGCTTAAGGAAGATTTTCCGTGCCATGAAGTCATCCTGATGACTGACTGATTCCCTTGATTATTGTCAAAAAAAACCTCCATAAATGTGCAATTATTACTCATGTTGAAGCCCTGTGCGTGTGCTGTTTTGTATTTAGGACAAGAATGACATGAGATAGGAAAGAAATATTGATTTAAAACTAGAATTGGGAGGCTGGGAGAGAATGGGAGCCAGATGCAATTTTGATAAGATTATCCCTTGGGATTTAGAAACATTTAAGTCATGAAGGAGTGACCGAAGAATAATAGTAATAAAATAACACGGAAGGACAGGGTGTTGTTGTTGTTGTCCTTGCTTCCTGATCTTTCTCCAAACACTTGTAGGTGGCTCTACACTGACATTTTATTTATTTAAATCCCTCTTTTCTTTTTGGGGAATTCTGAAGCTCTAAAGTGATTGCTGCTTATGGGCAGACTGGATTAGTTTGATGCATCAGGTAACAGAGGTTTTCTACTAATGAACTGTGTTTAGTCTTAACCAGGAGAGATGAGGACTGAGCAAAAACCTAAAATTTGATTTTGTTTGGGGAATTATGTTGATGTGCCTTGGCTGCTTGTATTATGGAAACTCTGCTTGCTTGATTAGTTCATGGTCATTTGATCAACATTCCTTACGATAGAAAAATATTCCCCTCCACCTTTCTATATGTTCATATCTTAAGTGAACATTCTATTAAAGTACACAGATCCATTTACTTGTTGTTTTACTACCTCACTCACTTTCTCTTTCTGCAAAAAAAGAAAAGATGAATGATGCCATACCCTTAACAGGGCTGCTCCAAAATTTTGATTCATCTACTGATGTATTTGGCAACACCAATTATTTTCTGATCTTTAGATTTTTCCCAGATTCAGGAACTGAGAATGCCTGAGAAAATACTTGCCTTGTTGAAAGTTCTTGGGTTTTTTTCTGTTTCTTTCCATAACTTTTTCAGGGCTCCATAGTCTTGATTCTCTCTGCTCTCCTGATTCATGGAATTGTCATCACTAGAATTGATGGTATCAATTCTAAAGTCAAGCCATCCTTGGGAAAACCTGTTGGCCATCATAGCCCTTCATAGCAGTGATTACAGATGGAGTTAAGGTCAATAAAGGTAAAGAAGGAATAAGTAAAAGAGATGGTCTCTGATGAAACTTGAATATGTTTGCCATCAATGTTGAAAATCACCCTAGAAGCTCAGCTACTGATTATATTTGAGCAGTTGCTACCTTGAACTCCTGACAAGCAAATAAACAACATGTGATAGTCAAATGCAGTTAGTAGTTGATAAATCTGTTAAAAAATGAGATTGCATACATAAGCTCTCAATCTCCTCTGTGTTGGCTTGTTCTTGCAGTTGCTACTTATATACTGTGGGGAGCATTATCTGTGATAAATGCCATTCTTTCTTCAAGGAATTTGCACCAGGGATGACAAGAGTGCTAGATTCTCAGAAGAGCTTTTTAAAGAGACATTAGAAGGGGAGGATCAGTATATTTTTAAAGATGAGCTGTCAACAGAAAGGTTATTGTAGGCCTGCTGAGTGCATTATTTATATGGCTTGGACCTTGTGAATAAAAGGAAGTATAAATCTCCAAGAAACTTTTTTATCCCCTTACCATTTATATGCCTATTTTTCATTGAAATAATTTTTCATCTCTTTCACATACTATAATCTTAAAAGCTGAGATCAAGAAAGACCTGGTTACCCAGAATGATCACATGCTTGAAAACTTAAGCTTTTATTTATTTATATTCCTCCTTTATTTGTATAAACAAGGATGTTTTTCTTGGTTTACCTGCACAACTGCTCACACTTATTGAGCTTAATTCAAGAATGATAGCCGACAATGAGCTTGACAATTCCCAGGCCTTTTGGAGAAAATCGACAGAGCTATTGAGCTGCATCTAAGTCACTCAATTGTATAGCTCTGTCTTTTCTTTTCCCAAAAAGGAAGATGTAGAACAAGTCCTTTAGTTTTTATTTTAAGGAAGAGAGATGGGGCAATTGTCCCATAGCTCTTACATGAAGGAGAATCCAAAGTATGGATCAGGATGTAAGCATTGTATTTCCAAGAGTTATTTCAGTGCTTAGATTTTCCCACATATTTATTTATTGGGCCATTGATTTTAGTGAACAAAAATGTTCTCTAGATGCAAAAATTCTGGGAATGGGGACTCAAATGAGCATTATGTCCTCTATGTCTCTGAGGCTCTTAAAAATATACAAATAGCCATTGAGAGCCTTCTTCCAGAGCTATTAGTGCCCTGGATCCTCTTTACCACCTGAAACTGCCTCGAGTTCCCTTTGACTGGGAAAATGAGGCGGGGTGTAAAGAAAATAAATAAATAAATAAATGAATGAATAAATAAAATGAATCAGCTGTCATAGTTATTATCCACAATACCTCATGCAAGAAAACATACATCTTATAGGAAAAGTACTGAAATGCTAGCCACCACTACTACTATCCTCTGCAGTCATCTTTTGATGAAGGAAACCCACTCCTCCCTATGGCTTGTAACAATGCTTGAGAAAAGAATAGAGGGACAGTCTAGTGAGAGGACCTTGACAATGGGGGTGGCTATGATCAAGGCAAATAAAAAGCTGACAGATACTGTCAACAGAAGAGCTACTTTTAATAAACCCTTTTAATAAAGTTGGCATCTATGCTATGGGTTGGCATACAAATATCTAAAATGCCACTTTTTTCATAAAGATTTGATAAGATTCTTTATTTGACATCCTTTTTAGAGTGCCCTTGCTTTCAGTTGTGAGATGAATAATTGCGTAGAACTGCATCCAATTTATTTGTTGATGGCAAATTTTCAGTGTTGCTTCAAATAGCTAGTAAATTATAGATATTAATCTGGGGGCATCAAAAAGCAGTATTAAAAAGTGTCACTGTGAGAGGGGTTAATAATTTCTAATTCTAATTAAAGAACCAAAGAATCATAATCTTATTTATGAAAAACATTTTACGTCAGCAGAACGTGGAGGTAACCTAAACCGGAGTTTCTCAATTTCGTCCATTTGTCAACTCCCAGAAATTTCCATATGTCGACTTCAACTACCATAATTCCCCAGCCAGCAGAGGAAGCTGCCATGAATGTAGTCATGAAGAGACTATTTGATTTGCTCTGAGGCTGTATATGAACTCCAGAAATGACTGACTACATTCTTTATCACTGCTGGGATAGTGTAATCCTCTTTAACCCTTGAACTGGAATTTGGAAAAACAGAATTTCCATCCTATCATTTAGCATGAAAACAAAACAAATCAAAAGACAAATGCCTACAAGTGTACAAGCCATTTCTGACAGAATATAACGTGCAGGGCACTTAGAATTGTATGAAGGGATTTTTAAGAAGGGATTTTAAAGAAACGCTGATTATTGAGGTTGAGGATGTGGAAAAGTATAAGAGATTAACTCATTGAACTTTTCTATATAAAAACTGTAATTACGGCAATCAACTAGCTAAGACAGTGCATAAAACTTTGCTAAACTTGGATATTGGGAATGAAATACTGAGAAGCAATGAAGTGGAATGAATGGTAGCATTTTCTCTCAACATCTCTTTCTCTCTTGCAAGACTTTATAATTGGGGAGATCACTGGTGATTGCAGAGATTACTTTGGTATGAGGGCAGATTTGTCCAATGTTTCCTATTCCCAATTGCCTCAGTGGTGTTTTAATGAACAGTGGAATTTTCTCTTTTTGTGGCAGTTGCTGCCTCAGCATCTTCTTTTAAGCTTTTGAAGCTTGCCAGGATTCCGAAGAAGCAGATAAGGACCTGAGCTTCAGAGAGATTAGAAATAGGAACAGGAAGGCTTAGAGTTATCTGGTCTGCCCTGGGTAAATGAAACTTTGTAGAATTTTTGGATCTATTTCAGATATTATGAGTTTGTTCAAGTTCATACCACCAACAAGATCTCAGCAACAATATAGCTAGGATGAATCTGGTGGACAGAAAGAGGTCATCCTTTAAGTAATAATCTCTTCCTAGTGAACAGTTGGCTGTAAAATCATAATCATCATCTGATTAAAAATCTTTATCATCATCATGAAATGATTAAAAAGTAAGCAAAGAAACTGGACAGCACTAGGAAAGAAGAAATATAAGTTTTGATAATTCTCCATGAAAGTTGGGTTGTTTAATGAAATATTACAAACTGGGAAAGTTGAAAAATGGATGACAAATAGTAGAACATTTATAATAACAAGAGATAGGAACAAGGTTATAGTTGTAAACAACTACAGTACAATTATTTGCTTGCCAACAATTTCAATCTGTTAACGTGTACATTAGCAACTGCAATACTGAACTGTTTAATCAAAAATTCATTGTATCCACCTGGAGAAAAGAGTAACTGTTCAAATTCATGAGGCACAAAGGATCAATTGCTGATTGATAAAATGACCCTAAAATCTCAAGTGAAAAAAAGCAACTTATAAATGGCTTGTACTGATTATAACAATGAGCCTGATTCTCTTCCACACAATTGGATAAGAAATGTTTGAAAATATGTGGCATTAGAAAAACTTCCAAAATTTTGTAAACGAAGTTATGAAAAGCAAAAGCAAGAAAGCCTGTCTTTATTGAAATGATTTTAATGACTCTGGATGGTGTACAAAGATTGAAACCACTAAAACCATGGGGGATAGGTAGTCCTGCAAATAGACGTAAGAGATCCCAAGATCCTTCAAGGTCCTTCCAACTATTCTATTCTATTCTATTCTATTCTATTCTATTCTATTCTATTCTATTCTATTCTATTCTATTCTATTCTATTCTGTTCTGTTCTGTTCTGTTCTGTTCTGTTCTGTTCTGTCCTGTCCTGTCCTGTCCTGCTCTGTTCTGCTCTGATCTGCTCTGCCCTGCCCTGCCCTGCCCTGCCCTGCCCTGCCCTGCTCTGCTCTGCTCTCTATTCCATTCCATTCTTCTTTACTTGGGGTTTGATTTTGGGAATGGCAATGCTTTTTAGGTGTTACATGACTGCTTCTATGGTAAATACTTTAACTGGGGATCCCATGAGTGTTTCTTTGACCTGATTTTATACATAATTGTTAAACTGGAAGTAGTAATAAGGCCGAGGTTTAAAGAGGCAAAGAACACGGAACATCTCCCTAGGAGAGGTCAGAAGAAACATGTGGGCAAAGGCAGTTACAAGAGGACTGGCCAGAAACAGACAAAATATGGGAAGGATTAGCCATCCTCCCTGCCTTATGTCAGTGACTTACCCTCAGCTAAGCTGAGGGGGCACAAAAGGAGATTTGAGTTAAAACTAAATGGAAATTTCTGAGAACTTTTTTTCTGAATGTCATTGACCTTTCCTCCAAGTAAAGAGCCACATTCAAATCTTTCAGTCATTTTTATGGTAGTTGAGAGACTGTCTCCTATCTTTTCTGCCTGCCCTGTATGATTAGAGAGAGTTGGCATGTTTCAGATCCTGTTGATTAAATCATATCATCTGATGAGAACCAGGAAGTGGGCCTCCTTTGTTGCAGTGCTTCTCCTCTGTAAGAGAATTCTCCCAGGTCTCATTTAAATGGGCCATAGAGAACGGTTCTTCCCTATGGCCTTGGGCTAGCATCTGTTGTAAGCCTCTTATGGGAATGCATTGTGTTCAGATTGTGTGTCTTATTGTTCTCTCTGGACAGTTGTTATTCCAGTCTTTTTATTATACTGTTGCAAATTCTTTTTAATATTATACCCAGCCGGAAGTCATTATGGAGTCTGGGCCTTAGAAATTTGACAAGCATACTTGTTGCAGTTAATAAAACATATTCCCCACAATGCCCCAGATTACATTATATCCAAGCATTTGGCAAATGAAAAATGGTGTTTCTGTTATCAAGTGTCATTGCTGCCACTGAAGAAAGAACCAAAACCAAAATAGAACTCCTTAGAAAAGGTTGGCACCACCTGTGGTGAACTCCATGGTTTAAATAACCATGGGAGATTTTGCCCTCCTTCTGAAGAAATTTGGTGAAAGAATCTTCACAGTTTCTCTGCCTGCAAAGTGGGATGAGAATTTGAGAGGCTATTTTAGAACAGTTGCCAATTTAATGTTTATTTGCGCTGCTTATCCTTCTCAGAGGGGGGTCCCAAATAGAAGGCACCTAGGGCTGCCAGTCAAACATTTTGAAGCTAGCATTTCTTTTTTCCTTAATGGATTTTTGTTTCTGTTGTTAGAAAATAGAAGAAGCATCAGGGAACTCACTGACATTGGAATATCTCATAGAATTTTTTAAATGAAATATAATAATGGCACAAAGAAACCCGTTGCCTTAGGAGTATGGGGCTGATTTTTTTCCTCACATTAAGGTCTTCCTTCTGCATCTCAAAAACTTTTATTACTGTTAAAAGGAGTGATATTCTTAGATGGAATATTCATAGACTAAACAAAATGGTTAGCCTGACAAATACTTCCAGTCACATCAGAGAAATAGCAAATCTGCTAAACTTCTCTTTAAAAATCTCTATTTTCAGATCACAAGTTGCAATAAAACCAAAAAGCGGACTGCCTTTGTGAGCCTATCTGAGGGGTGGTTTTATGAGCATACTTTTGTTAACTAACTGCTGTGATCTTGCCTACTGAATCCTGAAATTAAAGTGTAAAAGAGAAAAGGGTGGGTGAGTGGAGGGGAGATGCTCAAAGGCAACCAGCAGCTGAATTGACAATGATTAGGTAGATGACTGTTATTATTGGAACTAACAAGTTGCTATTTGTTTGGCGTGCCTGGTCTGCAAAGCATACAATGGAAATGAAAGGCAGAACAAATAATGTGGTGGGGAGACATTAAGCCACTTGAAATACTATGGGGAGAATGTAAGCTTGCTGAGATTTGCATGCAAAGAAAAATTGTATAGGATGTGATTGCTAACAAATTCTGCACTCATGTACACTGGATGATTGCAGTGTTGCAGCTCAAATATTTGGCATATACCCAAATCTATACAAGCTCTCTGGAAGATTTGGGCAAGTTCCCAACTCTCACTCCATCCCATCCCAGGAGAGTTAATTGGTTTTTTTTAATTATTTATTTATTTACTTATTTATTTAATATGCTGCCCATATAAGGTAATTCTGAGCAGCTTACATATGATAAAAAGATAGACATGAAAACAATTAATATTAAGAGGAATGATTTAAGGACTAAAAGCAAGTCGATGGACAACACAGAGGTGTGAGGTCTTCTTCTTAACCTCATCCACCCCCTCCAGCAAAGAGTGTCCCCATTGATGCCCTAAGTGAAGCAGCAAAACGGGTTTCAAGGCCCTTCCAAAAGATCAGAAGGGAGGGAGGAAGCAAATCCTGTCTTTGATTGTAGAATATTCCATGGAGTGGGAGCCACAACTGAAAAGGCTCTTCTCTTCGATGTTGCCAGCCTTAACAGATGGAGTTTGCAGCAAGTCCCTTCCACTAGAGCAAGGGGTGGGTGGGCTAATCCCTTTGCACAGATTCCCTGGGCCCATGCCATAAATGTTGACCAATTATACCCTAATATGGAATTAAGAAAGAAATATCAGGTCTTCTGTCTGCAAAGCATAAGCCTTGAGGGTAATGGAGAGAATCTAGGCAAATGAGGGATATTTTCTTCCACACCAATCTACTTCCACACTAGGATAAGGATACTGTACACAGGAAAGCTATTTTTGACTCAAACCATTAGTTCTTCTAGCCCAGTATTGTTTATATTGGGAGGTGTCTAAGCATCATATTTCCTTATGTTTCACTAGAGTTGCTAGCAAAATGTCAGGAAATCTGTGGGTTTCACCATGGTCACTGAATTCTGAAGCCCAAAACTACCCAACAGATAATGTCAGTGAAAGTCTACAACAGTGTATTGCTGATGTTGTTGAGCCCTTCATTAGTTTCTTCAGGACCTCCTTTGAAGACACATAGGGAATTATGACAAACAAAACCTATCATCTGCACTTTTGCTCCTAAAATGCCTACAGGCAGTTAAAAGAGGTAAAGTCTCTTTCAAATTGATCTTCTTTCTTGGTGACTTTGTAGTCACATCCATCTAATATATTTGGGAACTGTGCAGGGATGGTTTGCCATTTCCCAAGATGTTTTCTTCAGTTTACCAATATAGGCAACAAGACTTGCTCCATCCAAACGTTAGCTGTGGTCCAGTTCTGCTTAATTTGTTGAGATCATCAAAGGCCTACTAGTTGTTAGGTATGTGGTACCTAAATAAGCGTTTGAGTATCAGGCAAGCATTGTTTAATTTTCTCAGGTTTCAATTTTCAATGTATCTTTTATCCCTGCATGCTGTCCTTTGTCAGTTTAGTGACATTTTTATTATTTGTTATAATCCATTCTTTGTGATTGTGTGTGTATGCCCACTGTAATTTTCTTGCTTCCTTTTTCAAAATGGAAAGGAAATGAACAACTGAGCCTTGGATGGTTGGAGAAACCTCTTTAGAGCCATATGACCCCAAATATAAGACCAAAAGTTACCCACTCCTGGTTTAACATGTTGTGCAAATTCAGCCAGTTGTGGTTAAATAAGCCAAACCATGGCTTAACACGACAAGAGAATCCAGCTAGTCTGACTTTCTCTTCATGGAATTTTAATATACATTCTATATAGATTTGTATGTTGAAATTCATTGGCAACAAATAAATTACAATCTGATGATTATTTGGACATAGTGTGGGGCAGCTGGCATAAATTACAAACTTGGAATTAGTTAAATAGTGTAAATAAAATGGTGGTTGTTTCTCTTAGCAAAAACGGTGCTTGTAAATTATTCTAATATCTTTGCTTACTATTTTGCTATTTGGCATGAACCTGGTCTATGCAGTCTAAATTATTGCCTCAAAACTGCAGCCTAAGGAAGATAATTTTGCAAACTCTGCTTTCTAGAGAAGTCATCTAGAGAAAAGGTTACATTTAAAGTTCCTGGCATGCATTAGGGATTAAGTCCATTTATCAAAGTTAGTTGTAAGGTCTGCTATAAATGAGTCACAGCCAGAAGGACTAGAAAATTTCAGATAAGAAATAGGCTGCAGGATGCAGATATAGAGCTAAACTTGGTTACACTTCATAGCTAAGATGCCTTCTGGCATTTAAATAGAGTGCTGAGACCCAATCACAGATGGCTGTTGAAGTAGAATTATGCTAGAAAATGAAGCAAAGCAATAGGTTTATTCTTTAGTCCAGGAATGAGAAGCTTTGTTATTCTAAGCATTGCTGAGCAATTGCTCTTAGCATCCTATAAAGGACATTTTGACTGGATTTTCTAGACTTTATATGGAACTGGTCTGTTGCATAAACCTTTTCACACTGGTTGGACATAAAGAAGATACGTCAGCCATTCTTTCCCAGATTTATCTGGAGCTCATGTCTCAATTTGCCAGACATGAGAAATACGAACATGTTTCTTTGTAAGTCTGTCATAATTATGACAAATCTCAGTGATTATATTTGCTGAGAAAATAGACATTGATCCATCTAGTAGGACTAGTTCATCATATTGGGAGAGTTCTACTGCTTTTCTGCCATTTCTATTCCATATGCTCTCACTTGCCCATTCCTTTTCTCTACCCTTTATCCTCTGGCCATTGGGCTAGTTTATAGGGGTCTTAACAGAATGGAGAAGGTAAGCACCCTCTGCCATCTGGTCACATGGTTTTTCAAATAGACAAACTGTGCTTATGGAGGCTGGAAAAGAGCTGGAAAGATCATATAATGGTTTTCATGCAGAGAGAATCTGTCATAGAGATGGACAGTTGAAAGAAGCTAAAATAAAGTTAGCAGAATTGAAATTGAACTTAGATAGGAGTATATGGGAATGACTAGTAATCAAAGATGGAATTAAGCATGTGGGGAGGGAGATTGCTAAAGCTGACTATTCGGAGTAACTCTAGATCAATGAAGAAGCAAAGAAGGAAACAATGCAGGCTGGGATCTCTACCCAGTGCAAAAGCCTAAAGGAATAAGAGGATCTGCAGGCAGTTGAAAAAAAGATGAAGGTTGCACTAGGTTACATGCTACAAACCTTATAGTTTTTTTTTAAAAAATAAAAACCTTTATTAACTCTTTGGTGATTTTTTTAATATTTAAAAAGTCTTTATTAAATTATTATCATATACAGTTCATTTTTTATACAATCAGTACTAGTGAATGAGCTCATCATGCAGTTGTGTAACTAAACATAATATCTATTTTTCATATACAAATATTCTATAATATCTTAACATATGTATTGTCTAATATAGTATTCTAATACATTTTGTATACCTATAACATATATTATAACTATTTATTTATTTATTTAT
>JANHGC010006411.1:80850-94105 GCA_027560395.1 Boaedon fuliginosus | reverse complement strand
TTATCAGAGCTTTACAACACTCCCCAAGCAGTTACAGAGTCAGCTTATTGCCCCCAAACAATCTGGGTCCTCATTTTTTTTTAAAAAACAACAATTAATGGAGAAAATATTGTCTTTCAGAAAAGCCAGGGTTGTGACAAAAAGAGTACACAATTGTGCTGTATTTAGATGAGTTTAATCAGCAACTGAAATGGGATGCTTATTTCAGAAATATAAAGTGTGGCCTCTGTGGTAAGCATTTGGCATTTTCAATCAATACAAAATTCTGACTACTAATGAGCTAATAACATGCATGGTTTCTGGGAATTGTTGGTGTTCTTGTCAGGATGTTGGCTACAATTATGTTTCTGAGCTAATATAATGAATGGGATAAGATTTTCGTAATACAGGAAATGTTGATTCTAGTTGTAAGGAGTAATATACTTGGATATCGCAATTTTGTTGAGTGAATTCAACTTCAGAGTAATTTATTTCTCCCTGTTTCCTTTCTTATACAAGTGCCCAGTTTCCTTATGAAGAAAATACATTTTGAAAACATGCCTATAAGCACCTGCTGTTATCAAAACTCTGAACAGTTTTATGCTCACAGGCTGAGCAACAAAACTTCGGTTGGAAATAATTCTAAATGAGGCATGCTCTCCGTAGGGATGAGGTAGAGGTAGGAGCTGGTCAATTTGCAGTTACTGAATTGGGGAAAGCAATATCTAGAAAGTACCTTGACTTTATTCACAAATTTTATTTACTTATCAAAATATCCCTTGATAGCGTTTTGAGGCACAGTAGAGGATGAAATCTGATAGTGTAACAGTAAATTATCTCTTCCACCCCACTTGACCCCACAATTTAGTCAAAATATAAATTTGCAGGACTTTTTCTAGTGCAGTCCTTGAAGGTATGATTGATTACAACAGGGAAAGATATTGGTCCTCTACTTCCATTGATAGAAGCAGTTTCTTTAGCAGTAAAATGCCATAATACATTAAATGCAATCTTACAAACTGAGAGTCACTTTTGTTATATTTGATACTTTATGAATTTAGTTGGTCTTTTTAAAGATAGAAAGTTTAGTTTAACCAGTGGAACGACTTGCCACCAGAAATTGTGAGTGCTCAATCACTGGAAGGTTTTAAGAAGAGACTAGATACTCAGTTGTCTGGAATAGTATAGGGTTTCCTGCCTGAGCAGGGGGTTTGACTAGAAGACCTCCAAGGTCCCTTCCAACTCTTGTTATTCTGAAAGATAGTTTAACACTTTCAACATTTAACATAATTTCTAATGATTTTGATAGCAAAACGTCTTGTGATCAACTATCATAGTTTTGTGGCAGCCTTGTAAAATACCTCTTTGCCTAAGGGCTGTTTTAAAGTAACTAATTGAAGATACTTAATAACTGTAGATTCTAACACATTTCTTGGAATGAAAGCTTAACTGGACTTGATGAAACTCACATGCTTGAAAACAGGTTGTATACTGTTTTATGCTCTATTATCGATAGGTATGTGAAACTGAGCTAACAAATGAGTAGCTTTTTTTGCTAGTTTTAACTTTGCAGCTTTCACCATCTGCAAATCTGAAAATATGTTTTCCTGTGCAGGTTTACAAAATCTTTCTTATACTAGAATTCAAAAATACTGACAGTTTTGTATTATGAAAGGTAGAAGAGGTTTTATTTTTTACGGCATACTTTATGCATCTTTAAAATAGCAGCATTTTGTGCTTGATCTTGCAGAAATCCTAATAAAGTAAATTGCTGTTGTTCTTATAACACACAAGGGGAATTGAAACTGTGCTTGACTTGCCCAAGGCCACCTATTACTAATATGGTAATTGAGTCTACATTTGAATGTGTCATATTTACTTGTGTATATTAAAACTAAGGCAGTTCATTAACATTTCTGCACACTAAACAGCTAAAGTTTAAAAAATGCAGTGGGTTTTAAGATACTGCTTTTTTCATCTCTAGATGAAGATTTATTTAGAACTATCTATGCTGTTATCTAGTACGACAATTCATAGTGTGAAGCGGGTTGAGAAGAATCGGAATTGAAATACAGATAATCCTTGACTTACAACCACAGTTGAGCCCAAAATTTATGTTGCTAAATGAGAAATTGGTTAAGTGAGCTTTGGCCCATTTTACGACCTTTCTTGACACATTTGCTAAGTGAATCACTGCCGTTGTTAAATGAGTAACACGGTTGTTAAGTGAAGCTGATTTCCCCATTGTCTTTGCTTGTCAGAAGGTTGCAAAAGGGGATCACATAACCCCGGGACATGGCAGCCGTCATAAATGTGAATTGTCAAGCATCTGAATATAAATCACATGACCATGGAGATGTTGCAGGGATCATACGTGTGAAAAACGATCACAAGTCACTTTTTTCAGCACTGTTGTGACTTTGAATGGTCACTAAACGACCTGTTGTAAGTTGAGGACCACTTGGACATTATTTTGGTAAAGTAAACAGTAGATAACTACTACTAGAAGCAACCAACTAGTATTCGTGGTAACTTTTCTCCCAGTTTGAGAAAGTTGAGAATGAGGATTACTTAGGCACCTGTACTTTTTATAGGAGAGCTGTGTTACCCTGATCTTCCTGAGATACCCTAGTTGACAAGAGGTTGATAGGAGCATTAGCCCAGAATGGAAGCTTATCCAATATCAGATATCCTGGTACCCATCCTGGTCACAGCAGAGTTGAGAGAGACACACCCTGACTGTGTCAAAAGTTGTAGGGAGACTTAAAATTCTGTCAGAGAAGAACAAACTGAGACAGACTGAGGAAAAAAATAAATAAAAGCAAATTTGAGTGAAAGAAGAGGTTATTAGGAAAAGCTTGTGTAGAAATAGGCAACGCTTCTATTAAAGAGCAGGGAAGATGAGGAAGAGAAGTTACAAGACAGTATATCAGTGGGTTGACTTGAGACTCTTAAGTGTGGTCAAGACTAGGATGTTCTAATTTGGGGGCAAGGAAGAGTAAGGAGTTATGGAAGGTATTTAAAGAAAATACGGCAGATGTATTTTTACAGTTTGTTTTACAATTTTGTTTCTTGCCTCAGTAGCAGGAAAACCTACAAGTTTTAGGAGATGTTGTAAAAATAGAGGCTGTTTGCATCTCGGATCCTCTGTGAGTAGGGTAGCCAAAAGACACCAGCTTCCATTTACAAGGGGAGGGTCTCCCTTGGTTGCTTTTCGAAGCATCCCCTTCCCCCTTGACATTAATGCCAATGCTCAACAAAAGTAAAATAGAATAAGCTCTAGCAGTCAAATAATCCCCTTTCGGTATTGCTTTTCAGCAGCCAGGTATGAATTTGTAATTCAGAAAGATGATCAAGAGACGTCGGTATTAGTAAACGTTGAGAACCTGCCTCCTTTTTAAACTATTGAAATTGGCTGCAATCACTGTCAGCTGGCAGTTAATTCCACAGCCTTATATTTTCTATGAATAAGTGTTTCCTTCTCTCCCTACATTTGTTTAACTTTGAGAAACAGAAGATAACTCTTCATATGATCTAAGCAATGTGTGAATTTATGCATCAGTATGTTTTTCCTTGCTCCAAGCTGAATAGCTCTAGTTACTACTCCAGCTGATTATTTGGTTGCCCCCCATTTATTTTTTTGCATCTTGTTCAGTTTCTATCATAACCTTAAGGTGCAGTGGCCAGAGCTGTATACAATACTCCAAGTGTGTTCTTGCCATGGATTTGTATAAAGACATTACTGTATTGGCAGTTGGGTCTTCCAAGTGTGGAATTTGACTTTTTGCAGCTTTTGCACGCTGGGTTGATACTTTCATTAAGCTAGGCATCAGGACTCTTTAAGTTGCTTTCCTTCCAACATGCATCATTTTACATCTGCATATTGACACACATTTGCTCTTTAAAGTTCATTTACCTGGTCTGAAGTGTTCCTTTTGAATTTCTTCACATTCCCTTTGGGATTGTCAGTGAGCATGCTTCTTCACTACTCAGTCCTAATTCCAGAGTTGTTACATACAAGATTGAACTCATTAGCTCCATCACGGATCTCTGGAGAAACCACTTTGCCCATCTAGCCAGAATTAGGATTGCTTATTTGTTCTATTTTTAATTAATAGCCGCCTCAAGTTCTCCTTGACTGGGGAAGAGAGGTGGAGTATAAATTTAATCAATTTAATTCAATTAACTTCCAATCCATGAAATTAGTGGTCCTCATAACCCATGGCAACTGAATTTGTTCAGGAGCCTTTGATGAATGAATTTTTCAAAGACTTCTTTTAAAAAAATGGAAGTATGTAATATTAATTGGGCCACTTTTGTCCACATGGTTGTTGATGCTTTTAGGTAAACCTTCAAGATTAGTGAGGGAAGACTTGTCTTTTGTCACATTGATTCCTTTTTTTAATAAAGGTTCTTTCTTCGTTGTGTTTGCTTATTTTCTTTTTGAACTCCCTTTAGCCATTGCTTAGATGTTAAGATGACTTTTCTTCAACTTTCTGATCTCTTTTTAAACTTCAGGGCCACAATTCCTATTTTCCAGTCTCAAAGACAGATATTGTTAAAAGGAAGTTATGTACTTTTGTGAAAGATTAACTATTCCATAAGTAAGTCCATTAAGAACTTTTGGGTGGGTATCATCCAGACCTAGGATCGATTCATTTTTAGTTTGCCTTATAACTTCACCTAGGTTCATCTGAAAGTCTTCTTGAAAACAATTGTATGCAGGAATCTCTCCTAAATCCTCAGTAGTGGACCAATCATTAAGATTCTCTGCTGTTTTTCTATCTTTATTAGGACACTTAATGCTCCTTCTCTGGTTGGTTTCCTGCTCTGAGTGTGAAGAAAATGTTTTTCATCTTCGTTTTCTTTGCCAAATGTTCTTCTAAGCATTTTTGGAAGGAGGCATATTTTATTGGGTGCCTGCTGGGAAACACCCATCAAGCCAGGGAGGAGGCAGGGAATTAGCCTCGAATCCTTGCACAGCCGCAAACGATCCAGACCTCGTAGAGTCTTAACTTATCTGTTCCCAAGTCAAGACAAGTCAAACCTTCTGGGGATATTTCTGTATAATAGGCTGAATATAATAAAGGGGTTATTTATTTATTTATTGCCTGCCTTTATTGTTTTTACAAATAACTCAAAGTGGTGAGCGTGTCCCAACACGTTCTTTCTCCTGTTTTCCCCTATTTTCTTCTTTTGCATTTTGTGTAGGCTTTCAGGTAATCCTCGACATACGACCTTTTGTTCAGCTATTGTTTGAATTTACTACAATGCTGGGAAAATGGACATCTGACTCATGCCCGAAATTATGACCGCTGCAGTGCCTTGGTAGTCATGCAGTCGAAATTCCAGTGAGTGGCAGCCCGCCTGCTCTTAAAACCACAGGGCACTTCGACCCTCCCCCATCTTTCCCCATCTATGCCCTTTTGGACCTCCTGCTGTCTTGCCTTGTGGGGTGACAAGCAGTTCCAGAACGGTGTGGGTCTGGGACAGCTTACCAGCCCCCCTGGAAGGCTCAGCTGTCCCAGAAAGTGCCAGCAAACATTCACCCAGCTGCGTTCTCTGTCCAGCCCCGTGTGGCTTCCCAACCCATCCTACCAAATGCCAGCAAGCATCCATGGTTCTTAGAAAAGAATTCTATTTAAGAATTATTATTACAGGTAGTCCTCCACTTACGACCACAATGAAGCCCAAAATTTACGTTGCTGAGTGAGACATTCGTCACGTGAGTGTTGCCCCATTTTATGGCTCTTCTCGCCACGTTTGTGAAGTGAGTCACTGCAGGTCTTAAATTAATAACATGATTGTTAAGTGAATCTGGTTTCCTCATTGACTTCGCTTGTCAGAAGGTCTCGGGATCATGTGACCCCAGGACGCTGTAGCCGTCATAAATGTGAGTCAGTTGTCAAGCATCCGAATGTAAATCACGTGACCATGGGGCGATGCTGCAATGGTCACAGGTGTGAAAAATGGTTATACGTCACTTTCTTCAGTGCCGTTGTAACTTTGAACGGTTACTAAATGTAATGTTAAGCCAAGGGCCTTCAAACCTGGCAAGTTTAAGACTTGTGGACTTCAGCTCCCAGAATTCCTGAGCTCACATGACTGGTGGAGGAATTCTGGGAGTTGAAGTCCACAAGTCTTAAAGCGTTCAAGTTTGAAGTCCCCTGTTGCAGGTCAAGGACTATCTGTATTGTATTTTAAGAGCCCTGTTCTCCAACCGTACAGTTTCTCTTCGGTGACTGATTGGAAGTGGGAGAAACGCTTTCTGCTTACTCTGGAGGAGAGATCTTGCTATTTCTCAGGTAATGTGGGCAGGTCACCTGCAGCAGAAATGAGGCAACCTTTCATTTTCGATAGACATTAAGCAGGAAATGAAGTTCTTAGTTCCTCTTTCACTTTCTACTGAAAGGGGAAACTGTCCGGTGACAAATACCGTAGTACCTTGCACATTGAAGTGATATAGGGTGAAGACAAGTGGGCGCTTGCTGAAATAGGCCGGGTAGCAAAAAGAACACTTAAGAATCAGAGAGTTGGAAGGGACCATGAAGGTCATCTAGTCCAACCCCCTGCTCAAGCGGGAGGCCCTATACCATTTCTGACAAATGGCGGCCCAGTTTCTTCTTCAAACCCTTCAGTGATGGGGCACCCTCAACTTCCGGAGGCAAGCTGTTCCATTGGTTGGTTGGTTCTCACTGTTAGGAAGTTTCTCCGATGGCAGTCCAATCCCTTGAAAGTTTTTAGGGATGAAGCCCCCGCCACTTGCTGTTCCATGGGTTGATTGTTCTCACTGTCAGAAAATTTCTCCTTATTTCTAGGTTGAATCTCTCCTTGACCAGTTTCCATTTTTCCTTGCCCGGCCTTCTGGTGCTTTGGAAAATTGATTGAAAATGTAGTTTAAATCTCAAGGAGATTTAGCTGTCTTGTGTTCCCTTGTTAGGAAAGAAAGGCGGGGTATAAATGGAATAAAACAAACAAATTAATTATTTATTTATCCATATTTTTGCCCCACCTCATTTCCCCGGTCAGGGGAATAAGGAGTGGTGACTACTCCAGTTTACGGTGGGCACAGAAAGTCATCCATGCTTTTTGAAGCTTTGAATATACTGGAGCCCGTCCATCATGGTTGTAAGTCATAATGATTGTAAAATGACCAACTTTCACACGTTGGTCACATGACCATCTTTTATTTTACAAGCATTTTACTCATTAAGCAAATGCTGTGGTCATTAATCAAGTTCATAATTCACTATGGGCACAATGTTACAGAAAACCAGAAGTGCCAGTGATCAGTGAAACAGAATATCAAAACAAGAGTTGGAAGGGACCTTGGAAGTCTTCTAACCCCCTGCTCAAGCAGGAGACCCTATACCATTCCAGTCAAGTGGCTGTCCAGTCTCCTCTTAAAAGCCTTCAGTGATAGGGCACCCAGAACTTCTGGAGGCAAGCTGTTCCACTGGTTAATTGTTCTCACTTTCTGTTTAGTTCTAAGTTGGGTCTCTCCTTGATTATTTTCCATCTACTGTTTCTTGTCTTTCCTTGTGATGCTTTGGAAAATACTAGTTTACCTCCTCTTATTTGTGGCAGCCCCTCAAGTCTTGGAAGGCTGCTATCCTGTCTCCTCTGGTCCTTCTCTTCACTAGACTAACCAGGCCCAGTTCCAGGAAACCTTTTTCATATGTTTTAGCCTCCAGTCCCCTCATCATCTTGGTTGCTCTTCTCTGCACTCTTTCTAGAGTCTCAACAATTTTTTTTTTGGTAGTATGGCCAAAACTGGGTTGCTCTGAAGAATCCTTTTTGATGTGTTTGCTGGCTACACTGGTGCCATGAGGGACTGTGAGACAAGGCATCTAGGCAAACAAGCTTGTGGGCACTTACTTGGGTGTTGCTAGGGCACCTGAGGCAGGGTGCAGGGCACAGCAAAGTGGGAGATGGGGGAGTTGGGAGCAATCCCCAGTCCCTTAACCTTATGGCTTGGGACTGGGAGGGACCCACCCTGGGATAGCTTGGATTGGGGTGGTACTCAAAGAAAGACTCGCTTAACCCATAATTCTGTGTTAATAACCACAGTGGGGAGTGCTGTGACTGCTGTCAGAAGCTGGTACAGTCATGTGAGGTCTCTCTTTGCAACCGCACTGACTTAATGACAGCAATCCCGGTCCCACCTATAGTTGTAAGTCACGGACTCCCTGTACCTGCCAGTAAATTGGATTAATTTCGATTTAGGACAGCTTAAAGTGGTACTGCCTCAACCGATGGCAGCTCCTGGTTGACTTTAGAGCTCGGGCACTAAACAAGTTGTAATTGTGTGGGAGGCTTCAAGGAATATCAGGGCTGTAGGGCAGATTGCTAAATTGAAAAAAAAAAACAACCACCACCACCATCCTGCAATGTAGCAGTGGGATGAAGTAAAATTACCTAAGAGTTAAGCTCGATTCAAAGGAGATCTTAACCTTAATCTTGAAAGAAAATATTACTCCATTCGGTATCTAATTACTGAAGGTGTTTGTCACAGTTGACAAGAGTACTAATTTAAAGTAATTTTAAAAGGATTAGGGTGTATGTTTTTTTTTTTTTGGTTAGATTTGTATCTCGTCTTTTGTTCAGGATCTCATGATGGCATGTGCAATGCCTCTCCTCCCATTCTCCCCCTCAATAACACCTGTAAGCAAGTTGGGCCAAGAAAGAGGGGTTAACTTGAGTTGATCACCGAGCTTCCTCGGCTGGGAATGAATTGTGGGTATGTTTTCAGCGCCGGTCAACCCTTTAACCGCTGTTCCACACTGCTTCGTTCTCACAGACATCAATAACTTATTAAAGCTCTTATGACAGAAAAAGAGCCTTTCCAGACACCTAAAATGCTTACAGTCACTCATGGCCTAGTCACTCCCAGACCGGACTACGGCAATGTGTCCCCGAAGAGCAATCTGGGAGCTTCAGTTGGAACAGGGTGGGCAGTTTGATGCACTCCTAGTAGAACACCACATGTTACATCTTTACTCTGCGTGTTGTATTGGCTGTCTGCGTGCCTCCAGGTCCAATTCAGGGTGCTGGTTTTTAATCTTCAAAGTCCTTCACTGCATGGGGCCAGGCTGAGGGGCCATTCTCACCTGTTATATCAGCCCACCTCATGAGCGCTAGCAGATACTGTATGTTGTAGGTTCCATTGATGGGTCACGTAAGATATGCCTTCTGTGGTCTGGAGTCTGCCTTATGGAACATCCTTCTCCCTGAAATTAGGCTAGTTCCATCCCTTTTAATATTCCAAAAAGCCCTCAAGACCAGGTTACGTTATCAGATCTAGGGCTGTCAAGGTACCAGAGAGTTGCTGAGATAGCCATTTATATCCCTCTTGTTGCCTCAGGTTATATCTTTGTGTATTTATTACTACACTTTTTAAACATTTTTATCTTGTGCTCTTCCCATTGTTGCTTCTGTTGGAATGTGCAGCTCTATAAACCTGATGGATGGATGGATGGATGGATGATACTCTTTTAGTAGCATGCAGAGTTACATGCTTTGCTTTAGTTAGAATCACATAATTCTTCTGCAGAGTAGTACCTATACACTGGATTTTAAACATGCTGTATGCATTGTTAGTCATACGTTTACAATGTTAAAACCTCGATTTCTGGTTTTGTATGAAGAATAAGTTGTTACTCTGAAGAAAGTTTTCTTTCCTGCATTGAAGATAGGTTTATATGGATCATGCATATTGCAGGATCCAATCTGGGTCGATCACCAGCTTTTGGACCTGTGCTGGAACCCATCCTAGGGGAATTTAGCAGTGTGTGTCTGCTAGAGAGAAATTCCCTGAGGGTGAGGTCCAGCATGAGTCCGAAAGCTTGGAAGACCAAACCTCTGGTCCGGGTGATCGACCCAGATTGGATCCTGCAATATTATCCTGGGATACGTACATTCACCTTCATTTGTGATAATGCATGTTACCTGATATTTTTTTTCCTCAAGGCTCTTTTTTCAGCTTGTAATGAAACATTCGAATGATCCCTGTGCCAGTTTATTTGTGTGTTAGGGCAGGGCCAGAAGCATTGATTGGCTGCCTTATTCTCTTGGCCCTTATATGTTGCACTGTCAGTATACTGTATTACAGTGGAACCTCGGTTCATGAACGCTTCCGTTCGCGACCAATTTGGTTCCTGAACAAAAAAAAAACCACCCAAGTTTTGAATCGGGTCACGACTCAAAACTCGGATGGCAAACAAAAATGGTGCGGAAATATTCCTTTACACACCGTTTTCCCTTCCACGCATGCGCAGAATTGTCTGTGCATGAACAGATAGCATCACTTCAGATTGCAACTAAATCGGTTTGCGACCGAAGTCTAGGAACAGGTTGCAGTCGCGAACCAAGGTTTTACTGTACTAGCTCCACATCTACATTAATTTGCTAATAAGAGTCTGGACATGCATATTCAAGGTGCTAGTAACAATTTATAAAGCCCTACATGACTTAGGAGCGGGGTACCTTCAAGACCGCCTCCTGCTACTGTATGCCTCCCAGCGCCCAGTGAGGTTCCACAGAGTCGGCCTGTTGCAGGTTCCGTCAGCTAAACAATGCTGGTTGGCGGGTCCCCGTGCTAAGGCCTTCTCTGTGGTGGCGCCGACCCTCTGGAACCAACTCCCAGTAGAGATCAGGACCACCCCTACCTTGCTGGCCTTCCATAAAGCCATTAAGACCTGGCTCTGGTGGAAGGCCTGGAATTAATGTACCCTCCCCCTTGGTTGATAGTTGGTTTGTGTGACTGTTTAGTAATGTTTTAATTGTTTACTACTGTACTTTTATTGTTGTAAGCCGCCTCGAGTTCCCATTGACCAGGGAAATGAGGCGGGGTATAAATCTAAACAAACAAATAAACAAATAAATAAATAAATAAATAAATAAATAAATAAATAAATAAATAAATGTCAATCAATTTGCATGAGATAACTTATTAGAGACATTTAGGAATTCCAAACTGGGGACATTTTGTTTTGCAAAATTTGATTAAAGCAAAAGACTGCCAAATATCCTCACTTAGCATCATGTCTTTCCAGCTTGTTCTGTACTAGCCATTAAGACACCTGAGTTTTTGTAATTGGATGATGTACAATGGATATTTATGATATTCAAAAATATACAATATATTTTATTCTTGCTATGTTTTTGTTAAAAATGCACATCATTATGTTTATTTTATTTATTATTTAAATTTGTAGCCACCTTTCTTTCCCGGTGAAAGGGAACACAAGGCGACAAAATTGTATCTACATTAACCACTGTCTATAAAATGAAGCACTATTTTCCTTTTGTGATTATTCAATCCACTAACCAATATTTCTTTTTGTATGCATCTTATCAAGACCACAAAAAAGTAAGCTTGTAAAATAAGCAATTAGAAAACATTTTTTTAATGCAATAAGTTGGACAAATAAATTCCTTTACAGAGTCTATTTTGCCTCTTGCTTCTTTAACAGTGAGGAGAAGTTAACCTCAATTATTTCTTATTCATAATATGGAACTAATTTGAAATGAATAGCTAAGCCAGAGTATGTGTTTTCTTTTCCAAATGTAACTGCCAGAAATCTGAACTCTTTCCGACATCTTTTAAAAGATTGTTGTCAACCTGACAACACCTTGATGTACTCTTCATTTAATTATAAATTGTTTTCATTCTACAAGCACTTAGTTATTTTATCTCTCAACCTCAAGCTAATAAATGCCATCATCATTGTGTCTTTGGTGTATTTACTGTAGCTTATGTTCAATAGTAGCTTTTTACAATTCTTCATAAAAAGACATATTTTTTCCTAAGAAATAAATTGTCCCCTTTGTTCCACTTCTAGAAGTCATTGTTTTGGGGGGCACATTATCCCTCAATGTCTTTTTCTCTTTGGGTGTGTGTGTTATCTTAATATTTCCAATTGCCTGTTGTTGTTTTTTTGCTTTTGCTTATTTTTAAAACATGACATCCAGTTTAAAAAAAATATATTGATGACCCAAGGGAAAGGTAGAATGAGAAGTAGAACGAGAAGTGCTACTGTACCAAAATCAGGGAGGAGATGACCATTAGGGACAAGATTTTTTTAATATTTTAAGGGTAACTTTGCAGGGAAATCAGAGCAAGCTATTTTGAGGAAGACATTTCCTAGCAAGGGATATCTTCCAAATGTATGGGTTTCAATTCCCAGAAATGTCAGAAAGAACTTATATTGTGTGCACTCAATTCCATACATCTGGAGCAGTGGTGGGCTGAATTTTTTTTAACAACTGGTTCTCTGGCGGAGTAGGTGTGGCTGGTTGGTCATGTGACTGGGTGGGTGATGTCACTCATCACACCAAGCCCTGCCTCCCGGCCACTCGCCTCAAAGGAAAGAGATAAGATTCAGCCAGTTGGGTCTAATCCCACCACTGGATGGCCCTGCCGCCATTTTTTTACCCGTTTATCACTCTGTTTGGGGGACATTTTCAGGGTGCTTTTTGGGCTGTTTTCAGGCCATTTTGGAGCTGTTTTCAGGCCTTTTCAGTTGTTTTTTTTTACTGTTTTTCGGGTGGTTTTTCAGGCCATTTTTCGGGACATTTTCAGGACATTTCATGCTGTTTTTCATGCTGTTTTTAGTCTAGAAAATGGCCTGCAAATGGCCCAAAAGAGCCTGAAAATGCCCCCCCAAACCAAGCAGTTTGGGGGCCATTTTCAGGCTGTTTGTAGCCTGGAAAAGGGTCTGAAAACTGCCCAAAAATGGCTGAAAATTGGTAAATTATAAGCCTGTTGAGTGCATATAGTCAATAATGATTGTCCCTCCCAAAGAAGGATCTAGGACAGGGGTATCAGGTGATGTGATCAGATCTGGCCTACGAGGCTATCCTGAAAAATGTAAGAGGCCAGCCCCCATCCCTTTGGCCCGGTCTATGCATATCACTTCAGCCAGGTCTACCCACATTGCTTCGGCCCAGTCTACCCAGTGCATAGAGGAAACATGCCAGCAGTTTGGAGAGTGGCATCAAGCTGGCCTTGCCCTCCCAGTCAGCCCTGCCCAATGAGTGGCATCAAGCTGGCCACACCTGCCCAAACAGCCATGCCTGCTCAGCCCCTCGAGGTCAACCACAGTCCTGATGCAGCCCTCAATGAAATTGAGTTTGACACCCCTGATCTAGGACAACTCACCATGGCCAACTCACCGCAGGACAGCTTCCCATGGGACAAATTAAATGTATTACTCATTTCATTCAGTTACTTTTATTATTGGTGACCAGGTTTTTGTCAACATTATTGTAACTC